>NDXB01003154.1:180147-295371 GCA_002631895.1 Agapornis roseicollis
TTTTTTTTTTGTGTGTGTGTGTGTGATCAGGAATTAAAATTCATGGGTGCAGAGGAAGCGATGGCAGTCCAGGGCTGCAGAGTTATGTGGAAGTCTACAGTGTCCTTCCACAGGACATGGTGAAACCAGCAGAGGATTTCAAGGCTGCTCAGGCATTCCAGACTACAATTCATAGAAAGGAACAAGGCTTTGTTTAAAATGCACTTGTTCACTCTGCTGATCTAATCTATGCAGCTTTATGTCAAGAAGGTGACTTGAGAATTTGGGTACTAAAGTGATTCATAATAGAAAATGCTGTAAATGCTTTTCTTTTTCTTTACTGAAAAAGACTCCTACTTCACTGGTGAAAGCTTGTAGTGTTTAGAGGATCACTGTCAAGACTGTTTGGCCCAAATCACCTTTCAGGAGTGGTGCACAGCAGAGATTAAGATTTGTATCCTCTGTTGAGTTAAATCCTATGCACAGTTTGCTCCTGAAGTGCTGCATCAGGAGTTATGGGATGAGTCTCTGGGTTTAGGGAACACACTGTCCACACAAGTGGGTTTTGGAAGACCTACATTATAGTGCTTCAGTTTCAGGCTTGGCCTACTTGCCTCCTTTCATTATTTCTACTCCTGTGGCTGGGAAGGCAAGACTCCCATGGCACTTCTATTTATTTAGGCTTTGTTTTCCCCTGAAAAGGGGGCTCCAATGAACTGTACAATTTAAAATCTAGGCGACCTTTGTCTCAAGGGAAGCACAGTGTGCTAGCAGCTGACTCCAGCATTGGGAGCTAGCTTAAGAAGCAAATGTTTGTCTTGAGCAGAAAAGCTCTTCAGGCTGCAAGGCCATGCTTTTTAATTAAAATAGCTGTTAGCTTGGTCATATGCTCTTAAACACTAGCACAAGGGTTGCTTTTCCTGCAGAGCTTTAGGCAGGAATTTTCAAAGGGTGGAGTTAAGAGTCTGATTTGTATTTAATTAGAGTAATATTTGCTACCTACCTTGGTTTTCTTTCAAAATCCCAGCCTTAAACTCTGGGCAAATGTGATTTTTCTTTGCTAAGAAGGGAGGATAAACATGAAAAGGCTGTCTTTTAACATTTTAATGCAAGATTGTATGCTCTGGTATTTTGCTTTTTAAAGCTTTCTTTGCCAAATTCCACTTTCCTCAGCTTCAGTAATACAGTAATAAGCCATTCTAACTTAGTGTTCAAAAAAATACTGCCTTGCTGTAATTCTTCAAAGGCTTGAAATGTAAAGGAACTAACTGACACTAGATGACATGGACCATAGATGTTGAACATGCCAGCCTCCTAAATGAGCAAATATACATCCTGCTATTTTCTATAACCTACCTACCAGAGCATGCTGTTGAGGTTGCACTCTGGTTCTGGTTGGCATGCACATACAAAATGTGCCAGAAGCAGTCTTTACCTTTGTATTAGCACATGAAGGCTGGGTCAGACTCCCACAAGAAGTGCAGTCATCTTCCCCAGTTGTGTAGCAATGGTAGACTTTCTGGTGCCTTTCCAGACTTTACTAAAAAGCATAGTAACCTCTTTGGTGCTGGCTGAGATCCATCTACACCAAACTTGGCAAATGATTTGCTGGTGATTTGCTGTCACTACATACAGTAGTATCTCCAAGAGACAGTTCTCTGAAAGGGGCCAAGAGGGATTACGACTCTTTTTCTTCCTTCATGTTTGAACTGGCAGATACAAAGGGAGCAGGGAGCATGTGGCAGCCTCTGGAGCTGACAGCTGTAAGCTTGAATGTACAAATGATTTGAAGCATTAGACATAAACTTTATCCTGGATGTTGTTTGTTTCTTTTGCGGTACTTGATTCCAGCATTGTGCAGAGCATGTATTTCAGTGGCAGTAAAAGTTACACCATTAGTCAGTACCTTTATATCCAGTATAGATTCTGGAACACCCACCACTACCTCCCACTTGTTTTGTGCTGCTTTCCATTTCCCATCAGCAAGAATTAGCTGTTAATGAAACACCTGAGGTGTTAATAGCTGGACTGATCTGACTGTGGAATGACAACATTCAGTTTAGACTATGCTTCTGCCTTTTCCCTTGTGTCTTTGGTGACTTTCCAGACTGGGAAATACTTTTTGTGATCTCTTGTTATCTTTAAGTTTTCAGTATATCTTGCATGTGTCTGGCACTAAAACAGAATAGGCTAGACCGCTCTGGTGAGGCCGGGTTGGTGGGTGTGTGCTGTGAGACCAGGCTAATAGGTGACAGTTGTTTTGTCTGCAGCTTACTTGTTTCTGGCAGTTTCTGTCCCTTTTCTTGTACTTGGAATGAGGTGATTTGTCTTTGGATAATTACTGAAGATGTGCTGCTGAGATAGCTTGAGAATATGAAACTTGTATTGTAAGGTTTGGCTCCAGCTATTACATTTTTTGCCTTGCAGATCTTTTCACTTCTTAGGTATTTCCCTGATTCACTGGATTTTCCAGATGAGAAGAGAAGGGCAAAATGGCGAGTAGCTTGGTGATGTGTATTTCCTGTGTATTTCCTTTTGGTTACTTCTCTATTCTGCTGCTGTCCCCAGTCATTTCACCTACCACCTCCATATTAAAAGTCTGTCATTAGTGCATCACTAATAATTTTTAATTAATTTTGTTCTGTTCACTTGTATTACTGCCTCTGAAAAGCTCTATCAGAACTGCCCGCTCTAGCCAGTAGTCTGTGGGGAGTGATTTAAGGCAGTATTTAATGGATCAGGGCATGTGTAAGTCTCTTAAAGCCCAGAGTTTTGTATTTGGGGGTTGTAAAATCCCTTATAAAAGCCCATTAGTTCCACTATATGCTTCCCAGTGTGGTTATGAAATTAAACTCTTTTCTCCTCCACATTAGCCTAAAATAAGCACAGATGTTTACTCTTCTCACTACAACAGAAGCTTTGTCTTCAATTGTTCAAATTCTGTATTAAGCTTTTAGATTTTATGATATCTTGGATGGCATTTGACATTGCCCAAGATACAATAGATCTATTAAAGCAAAAAATCCAACACCTGAGGTTTGGGAATGGCTGCTTACTGCTTTGCTGTGCTAGTCCTGTATTTCAAACAGGAGTAAGATGCTGTGAGGTCCCAGGGAAGGAGCACTTTTTTGAAAGCTGCTGCGGCTCTCGCTTCAGTTCAGTTAGAGAACTCCTGCAAAGTAAAAAATATCTGTTTTCAGGGGAAACTACTGTAATACTTAAGCAGGGAAGACCTTTACTAAACACACATGCAACTGGGATCACTTTTTGGAGATGTAAACAGTGTAGTCCATTGAATTCTATGTGTGCCTGAAGCCATTCTTGGAGCTGAAAGCAGTGTTTGTATTCACTGGATTGCTTGCAGGGAGCTGCGGAGATGGCTTTGTTGGAGGGTTTGGAATTTAGATGTGATGTGGACACAAACTTGATCCCTTTCATTATTATCTGTTTATTGCTCAGGATTTTCTTGTCTGTATAAAGGTTTTGCGTCTTTCAGAGGGAGAAGTTTAAATTTCTTTGCTTAGAGATATGTTGATTAAATCAAATTATGTAAATGTGTATGTCCTTGTAATATCTGTTTCTTCCTATATCTTCCCTGTAATAACTGTTGTATTATGCTTTTTATCATCTTTATCCCTTTGTGGGTGCAATTGCTTTGTAAGTCTTTTAGAAAATTCTTCTCTCCATCAGTCTGTAGGACTCTGAACTCTACCCCTTTTTCAGTGTCTATTCAAATGTGGTGGCTTCAATACTGCAAAATGTATTCAACACTGAAGCTATGCCACACCTATTGCACAACAGCTGTTTGCATTATTCTTCCTTGTAGTCAAATGTCTTGTCAGCAATGTTTATTTTGTTGATTAAAGCTGTGATTGAGCAGAGGTCCCCACTGAACTTTTCCAGGGAAGCTGAAGTGTTTCCTCATGGAGTGCCTAACCTAAATCTTTTGCAATGAGTCTGCTTTTGTATTTTACTTGGCATTTGTGCATCAAGCCTTGTCTGCTGTTGCACTACCCAGCCACCTTGCTTGGTTGCATGAGTTTGTAATTCCCTGGCTTTCCCTTGGATAATATAAGTATTATTTTGTTAAAGATATCACTGCCTACTGTTCATCTCCTTTCAGGCCATTAATTAAATGTTTTGGTGCCTGTATGTATTCATAAATTGTAACTTATTTTTTTTTCAGGGCATATGGCTAATTCTGTGAGTTAAAGATCAGTTGAATGCTTTTACATGTACACAATTCAAAACCATGGGAGCTAAAGTAGTTTTTGTAACAACCATTTTACTAGAAGGCCATATAGTTCCATGCAATTTTTCCTTTACTTTTCCATTTGCTGAGGAGACTCAGCAGCAGCTTGAGGAAATAGAGCTTTGACCTGACTGACCAAGATGCGTTGGGTTATGCTGTCAATGGAGATGTTTTCCTTATGTTATAAGAAAGAACTGGACAGAGATATGTCAGATGCAGTCTTCCAGCTGGCATCCTGAATATACACTTGGGTGGTTGGGGGGGGGGGGAAGAAACTGCATAGCCCCTTGCAGTGTGTCATTGCTAAACTTCTGCCACAAGTAGATTTGTTCATTTGTACGAATACTGTTTCTTATCTCTTAGTCTGTTCCTGAGATTTGATAAGATGCCGTTCACCTTCTCACCTAGTAAGTCCTTTGAAACTTGGAGGAAGAAATGTAAACAGTTCTAATGAGCCATGTTTTCTTCAGCTATACTGATGGTATTCAAAAACCATACAACATTCTTTGGAATACTTTATGAAATAAATCTTTCAGAGAGTGTTTGTCTAGATCTGGTTTACATATTCCCAGATAGCCCTTTCAAGAGAGCTGGTGAGCTCTTCCCTGTGTCCCCCAGCCACTAGCGTGGGATAAATGACAAACTTCTACTGAGGTACTGAGAGAATGAAGGTGTAAGAACTTCTGGTAATCTGATGCTCCTCTTACAGTGAGTCTTCTAAGACCTTTAGGACCAGTTTGTGATTCTCATTGGAATATCTTTCATGCCCAGTATCATTAAACTTTTAAGGTATTCTCACTTCCAGTTCAGTTCAAGCTCAGTGCTGTTGGGGTTTTGAGAAAAAAAGACATTGCTTTCTCTTCCCAGCTTTTCAAGGAACCAATTATTTTTCAAGGCACAGGAAGGTATTTGCATCCTTTGTCCTACTAAATGTTTTTAGTGCTTGAACTTAGTGTGAGATCTCTCAGAAACTTTAGCCTCTGGTACATCAGCAGTCTTTCCTGCTGGAGAGCTGTTAAGAGGCCAAGAAAACTTTCTCCTTTATGAAAAGGCTGCTCTGCTAAAGATGAAGACCTCTGAACTGACTGAAGGTCTTGTGTTCAGCTGCAGGATCAGTGCAGCTGGAATTGGGCTTTATGCAAAGCTGTTATGGTTCAGCAGGGTCAACTTTTGGAGTTGTCTGCTGCTTCACAGGATGACTGTTTTGGTTTCTTATTTGCTCAAGTTAATGGTCTACTTTTTCAGTGTAGGATTCTACTCATTTTATATGCTATCTGCCTTACCTTTACAAATCAAGTTTTATTTTCTTTTTAACATAAAGACCTGTAGGAGAAGGGGCTGGCTGTTTCTCATCAATGAAATCCGGTACAACTATTTGAGGGGCCTTACAATCATAGAATCATAGAATTAACTGGGTGGGAAAAGACCTCATCAAGTCCAACCATTACCCCAGGACCGCCAAGAGCACCACTAACCCATATCATTGGGGTACTTACCTGTATGGTTTTTGAACACTTCAAGGGTGATTCTACCACTTCCTTTGAACCACTGCATCCTGTGTCTGCCTAAAGAGAAGCTCCTGGAGTTCCTGTCCAGTTCCTGCTGGTCTGAAAATGGGAGCAATCAAAGCAGCAAACATGTCTGTCTTACTCCAAATGGCTTTTTTGAGGGGAAATATGCAGGAAGTAACTTAGTTTCGTAGTGGGCAGAAAGTGCTAAGAGTCAAAGGCTGTTCCCCTTTTCTACTTCTAGTTTTCAATTTTGAAATACCACATGAACTAGCTGTTTACTTTGTACAAGGTCATTTAGAACCTGAGTCGGCATTTTGCTTATTTCCCAGGCTCTGCAAATATCAAGGTCAGGTTAGGCTTTTATTAGCTTCTTAATCTGTGTTTCCTTTTTTGTTGTCTTTTTGTATGTTTCTGCATTTCCATTAAAATACTGTACAGATAGTGTATTTGTGCTTGCTTTCACTAGCTGACCCTATATTTACTATGTTTCAGCAATTTAATTGAAACTAGCAAGAGCACAAGAAATACCTACAGAATCTTGCAGCTAAATGAATTAACGCTTAGCTGGAGAAGTTGTGACATTCAAAGGAACTGGGGTTCTCTATTACACTGTACAATTCATAATAAAGTTTGCACTTGGAAGCTGCATTTCAGTTCTGTGAATGAAAGACTTGATTCTTCCTAAAACTCTTTATGAGCAGAAAAGAAGCTTACCAAGTACATGGCTACAAATAAATATACTTGATTGAGTTACAATTAAGTAAACCAGCACCCCTTACGTAAAGTATTTCAGAGGTTTTCTGTTTCATTTGATTTTTATCTAATATTGCAGAGAAGATCTCGTGCAGAATATTCAGTGAGAAGTTTTAAATCCCCATTTATGTCTGACACTGAAAGGAACTTCTGTCTCTGCTGTGAAACAATCATTCGGGAAGCTCTCGGGACAGACGCTACCTTGAAGACCTAGGCCACCAATAACGGAAGTGTCAAATCTTTTCTTGGCAGCACCTGCCAAAAATACTAATCTCTTTCTGTCATTTGCCCAAAGAGTTGAAGTCTCTCGTGAAGGCAGATCAGCCCTTTTTAGAGAATGAAAGATGGCCACCCTGCAGTTCTACTAAGAATTAAGTGATGATGGTGCGCTGGAAGAGGGCATTCTTTAAAGCCATTTATAAAAGTGTATGCTGGTTTTGGGGGGGAGAGGGTGAGACATAATGGGATGGGGGGGGATAGGTGCACACAAACACCAACAAAACAAACAGCAAACAACCTCAACCAATCAATCCACAAAAAATCCCAAATAAAAAAAGCCCTTGCAAAATCCATGTAGATGAATTACAATATGGACAGTTAATTCCATATGGTTAGCATCTTAAAGATTCAAAACTACCAAATAAGCAATCAGATCACCCCATCTAAAAACCTTTATTTCTCTCTTTGGAAGACTTTGGGCTACAGAGTGCATTTCCAAGCCACTTGAGCCCTACTGCAACAATACGGGCCCAAGCATTTTCAGCCTATTTGCTAACTCTGGTGAAGAAATGCCTTGGACTTCTTACTGGGATTTATAGTATTTCAAAGCATAGTTCCAAAATCTTTCCAAAGCTTACGTTGCCTAGTGATGATGAGACTGAGAACTTGGAGCATATCAGTCTAACTTTAGTGTTTGCCCCGTGTTGTTTTTGTTTTGTATATTTTTGCTCAGAAGTTGAGTCTGGGTTTCAATTACAGTTTCAAGAAATAACAAGTTTTTTCATTAAAATATTCAATAGTAAAATACAATAGTTAGTACTTCATTTACACCTCTCATGTGGATTTGAATTTCCTTTGGTTTTAAAACATACTTCAGTAAGAGGGAGCTCTGTTTGATTCATATTCATAATTAAATATATATATGATTGTGATAGAGTAGCTGCAAAAAGAATATTAGTAATCAGAGAAGCTAAGTGAAGATAAAATTTGAGGAGCTCACAAGTGGTGTGGTCTTGAAATACAGTTGAATTGCTCAAAGAAGTTTAAGATCTGCTTTTTTTCTCCTCCTGTGGAGACACTGATATACCTTTTAAAAGTTTGTTTTAGTTTAGGGTGTGGAAATATGGAATAGCCTGGGACATAGGGTTACTGCGACACTTGAAATGGGAAGTGAAAACCAAGCACAGCGGGATTGTATGAGGGATTATTTTTTTATCTTTGCTTAAAAAAATAAAAATAAAAGCCACAGCAAAACACAGGCACACCCCCCACCTCCACCAGCCCACCAAAAAAATTTCCACAGAACATTATATTTGCAGAGTCACAGAATGGTTTGGGTTGGAAAGGATCCTAAGATCATCTACTTACCAGTCAATCCCCTGCTGTGGGCAGGAATGCCTCACACTAAACCATGTCACCCAAGGCTCTGTCTAACCTGGCCTTGAATGTTACCAGGGATAGGTCATTTACCACTTCTCAGGG
Source organism: Agapornis roseicollis (assembly GCA_002631895.1). Lineage (NCBI taxonomy): Eukaryota > Metazoa > Chordata > Aves > Psittaciformes > Psittacidae > Agapornis > Agapornis roseicollis. Next base: position 188,344 of record NDXB01003154.1, read on the forward strand.
TAACCTGTTCCAATTCTTCACCAGCCTCACAGTAGAGAACTTCTTCCTTATATCTAAACTGAACTTTCCCTGTTTAAGTTTAAACCCATTGCCCCTTGTCCTATCGCTACAGTCCCTGTCTTGTAGGCCCCAAATTTCAGCAGTTCTATTCATCCAGTCACAAGGCAAGCATTTTTGAGAGAGACAACAATCTGGAGTAGTGTGGCAACTTCAACATTTAAAACCTTCCACACTTTAGTGATAGAGTTGAAGTTGGTTGCAGTCAAAAGGAGGATGTAGATGCTGCAAGAATGCTTCTGCAAAATGACTGTGCATTCTCTCTGTCTGAGTATGTTCTTTGATCTGAGTTGGGCCGTCTCCAGGAAATGAAGGAAAATCACTTTTATAATAAGCAAATAACATCTTGGTAATTTTGTTCAAAAGGAAGTCAGTTATGTTGAGTTGAGATATGCACGATTGCTAGGAACCAGTTTGAGATAACTTTCTTTTTCCAGTTTGGCTACTGATAAGCTAATATCGAAAGCTAATGAAGAAATTACTTCGATTATGAGAAATGCATGGGTTTGTTTTGTCATAATGAAGGGTGCTGTGTTTTGCAGATAACAATACGAAGTGTTAGATTTCCCCCCCAACTGTTTTACTAAGTAAACTGGGAAGTGAGAGTTAATTCTGAAAACTCTATTGTAGTTATTACTAAAAATGTTACTGTTTTCTCAAATGACACAATCCCTGTTTTGAAGCAGCCCTGCTGGAGGAAGGGGCACATGCACAGAACAAAGGCAGTTGTGCAACTTTTTTCCTTTTCTTAATCATTTTATTTCTTTGCCACTATGGGAAAAGAATCCAGAGCTCTCAGGACTAAAGGCTACGATTTATTTAAGTACTTTGAAAACAAAAGGGATCATGATTTGCGTATGGTAGGTGGAGATGGTGAAGACTGAACCTTTTTACATTCTTGCCAAAAATAAATGTTTCAGTTCTGTGAACGGGAGGAGAATGGGTGTGCGCTTTTGCATCAGAATTCCTGGGCCATTAATAAACAAGGTGACTCTTAAGCAGCATCTAAGTGTTTTTAAATTGGCAAACCCAAATAAACTGGATCTCAGGCACACTGGCAGGGAAGATCTGTGACCTGTTCTTGAATTTATTATTCTAGGAATATGGGGAAATTCTAGGCAAATGTGCGCAGCTGATAGAGTAGCTGGAGGTGACAAATGGAAGGATCTTGGTAGTAGTAGCACAGTGACTTAAGAGTCTTCACCCAAATAATGGAAAGGTGCTGCAAGCTAGTGAGGGATCTAGTGGTGTCAGTTAGGGCGGAAAAACAAATGGTCACATCAAACAAATCTAATCTTACTCTCTGATAAAGATGGTCTTTTGGTGCTATGTGCATTGTATCAACATTTTAGGAAGGGTGGTAAAAGTAAGTTACAAGGAAATGTTAAAAAAAGGGCATGCTCTCAAGCTTCAGTGCTAGAGAGTTCTTAATGAAACAGAAAGGAGAGAAATAGTTTATTGGAAAGAAAATTGTGGACAGCCTGGGAAGAAATTGCCCAGTGCTTAGCCATTAGGGTTTTTTTCTGCTCACAAAACTCAAAATAATGAATTACTTCAAACTTACACTAAAAGCATCCAGCATTAAAGTAAACCATGTAACTTTCATTGGGAAGATAAGCGTTAAAATAGTGCTGCAAGTGGTAAATTCTCCAGATCTAGGTGTCAAAGCAAGATGGATTTAGATAAATACTTAGTAAACATAAATTGCAGAGCTTCTCATAGAAGTGACTGTGAAATTTGCTATCCCATGAAACTGATTGCATACTTAGTGGTCCAGTGGTCTTATTTCATAAAACTCTCTGAAACACTGTACATTTGTTTTCTTCTCTCCAGTATCTTTAGTTACTGAAGTGTTTACTGCAGCCAAACAACCAAATAAACCCCCAAAACAACAGCCAAGAAAACCCAAAATATTTGGTATTGTCTGTGGAAATACCTGGGGAAGGTAAAGGAGTATTTTAGGTGGAAGAGTCTCAAGAATTCTGTGCTTCCCTATCAAGTAATCTTCATTGCATAATTACAGAGAAAATAATTAAGTTCTCCTAACAAGAGCTACTTTGCTGCTGGCCTGTTGACACTGGTCAAGATTTTCTTGTGAGGCCATCTTCTCTTATCATAATCCCTTGGGCAATGTTGCAGGCAGCCTTTATTCTTTCTTACATCCTCGCAGGTGTATTTTCATATACTACGGGCTACCTGCCGGCAATCACACTGTGCCTTTTTAGAGTTATTTGTAGTTCATCTCCTACTTTGGTGTCATTTAAGGATGCTTATTGTCTTTGTGTAATTTGAGAACAGTGATGTTGGAAGTTTCAAACTTGAATGTCCTAGAAATAATGTGTCAGTCGAGTTGGATTACAGTGTTTCCTTTGGTTGTTTTCTGTAAGAGAACATTTTTGTGTCCCAGTGTTTGAACTTCTGTTGAACTTGTTTCTTTCTGTGTATCAGGCCAGTTTTGCACTGAAGATGTTGACGAATGTCAGCTCCAGCCCAACGCTTGTCAGAATGGAGGTACCTGCACCAACCACAACGGAGGCTATGCCTGTGTCTGTGTCAATGGTTGGAGTGGGGATGACTGCAGTAAGAACATTGATGATTGCTTCACTGCTTCCTGTGCTAATGGATCTACTTGCATTGATCGAGTGGCTTCTTTTTCGTGCATTTGTCCAGAAGGAAAGGCCGGTAAGGACAGAAAACTTGCATAGGTCTGACACTTAATAGAAGATACTTCCTGAAGTTTATGCATTTGCTTAAGTGGTATGTTTATTTTACACACTTTGTGACCAAACCAGGAAGAACAAAAGGAAACATATGCTATGCATGAGCAAAGACCTTTTAAACCCTTGTAGCTTGGGACAAAGAAGTATTTGTATTAGGCTGGAAGACAAACTTCTTACAGTTTAGATTGCAAGGAAAGCAGATCTCTTTGTAGCTCTTAGCAGAACCAGCATTTGTCTGAAAAGTTATGCATGAAGGTGAATTTCTCTCTGCCACTTAGGACAATTGCAGTTAAAAGTTTAGAAGGTAAATATATTCTGTGTGAGTGAGGATGCCCTTACTGGTATAGGGGAAAATTTGCTATTGTAGAGTAGGTGAAAATGTGAGGGTCTCCTAAGTACTACTACCTGGAAATACAAATGATCAGGATATCTGAATTAAGAATGTGAACTTCATTTGCAGCCGTGTATTCAGCTGTCAGAAAAATCATCATGCTTGTTAGAGAAAAGAGATAGTTAACTGCTCCAAGGAGGATATTTTGGTAATGGTAAGCCATTGTACTGCTCCAGAAGTATTGGAGTCACCTCTGAAGGCACAGAATCTACATTAAAATGTAACGGGTTTTTAAGTGTGTGGTGAAATCTCTGTAGTAGTCTATAGGTTGAAGCCTGTTAAATATTGCTTAAGCTTCTGGCTGTGGAAGTCTCTATTTGATATATCAGGGCAGAGGATTTGATTGTGTAACATTGTCTGACTGCTGTATCTCACTTTTTTTGATAAACTCTTCGGATGCTTCTCCAGGTCTTCTGTGCCACTTGGATGATGCATGTGTTAGCAATCCATGCCAGAAGGGTGCTCTGTGTGATACCAATCCTGTGAACGGACACTACATCTGCACGTGTCCTCAAGGCCATAAGGGAGCAGACTGCACTGAGGATGTGGATGAATGTGCAATGGGTGAGTTTCTATTTGCTATTAGTGAGTACATTAACAGGGAATTGGATTGTTTGTTTTATGAACTAAAGAGCAAGAATATGATTTCCGTCATAGCTTTTGAACTTAAGTGTGACTCCTTTTCCTGCTCTCTTCCTTCCATTTCAGTGGTTTTAGATGAGTTTTAAATCTTGTCTGAGACCTGGGGCAAAGGACTGAGACAGAATAGCTGTCCATGTTTGAACTGTTAGCCTCTGGAATACAAAAAGGAGTGAGATGCTTAACCATTATTCATTGTGCAAAAAGGCCTTAGCATTGTTTGAGGAGTGCATGAAAACAGATGTGATAACCTGACCCTTAGAACCACAGTGTACAATGAAATTACCACAATTCGTGTGGGAGTTGTTGCAGCTCCTTCTTCAGTAAAAATATATCAAGGCTGTTTGACAGCCAGAATATGGCTGGATCTTTTGAATGCCTTCCAAGACTGGTGACCATGTGGGCTTTTAAAGCTGTAGTTCTCCGATATCCTGCTGGTATGTTATTTTGGGGGATTAGCTGGAATCCCACAGACTTGCTTATAGTTCATGCTTCGAGATGCATGAAGGTAGTCCCTGACCAGTGTTGGAAAGAAGCACTTTGATTTCATTCCTCAGTGTGCCTTGGACAGCACAGGAAGAGCTAGTTTGATTGTTCCGTGGCTGTAGTGGCATTTTGTCAGCCTTAGGAGATGATCTAGATAAGGCCTTGAAAGCATCTTTCATTCTCTAATCCCTGCTAGCTGATACTCTCCTCTTCAGAACTGTTATTAGTAATACAGACTGGAGTTGCTTCTTTAGTCCATTGATAATGACAATAATATTTCTTTTTACCTCTGACAGGCAAGTAACTGCCACATGTTTTCTTCAATCACAGTAGCCTTTCTCAAAAAGGATGAACAGTCTTTCCCCAGTATTACTTGCCAGAAAGGAATGACAACTGGAAAAGACCATGAATAAAGAATGCTGTGGCTTTCCTGCTTCAAGGAGAGGTTTTGACCCACACATGTATATATTTTTCTTGCAGCAAATAGCAATCCATGTGAACATGCTGGGAAATGTGTAAACACAGAAGGCTCTTTCCACTGTGAATGTTTGAAGGGCTACACGGGACCTCGCTGTGAAATGGACATCAATGAATGTCATTCAAATCCATGCCAAAATGATGCCACCTGCCTGGATAAAATTGGGGGATTCACGTGTCTCTGTATGCCAGGTAATGGGAGTTTCTGACAAAGATGGGGTTTGCAGCAGAGGAAGGAATCAGAAGGCTGAGCACAGGGAGGGTTGCCAGCTCCGCTGAGGTGGAACACAAAATTGCAAAGGGGTGAGGCTAAATGAAATGGTGAGAGAGAGCCTGCTATGGCAGCACCAGCCAGGACTTGGCATTTGTGTGTGGGAGGGAGAAAGCAATTAGAGGACTGAGAAAGAAACCAATCTCTACATCAGCAAAGGAAGTTAGCATTCTGAGCTCTGGAGTATATGTGAACATATCTGTTACTATAGCTGGTAAAGTGCATGTGCAGAAACTTGTCTGTGAAAGCAAAGCAGGTGCCAACTTTAAAAGAGTGCCTGTGTTTTGAGAGATACATAGGTGGTGATTTTGATTGATAGTGTTTGGGGTTTTTCTCTGCTTAAAATACCCCAAGTGGTGCCAGCTCTTATTGACCTGAAGAAATAACTGTGAAGAACATTACTTGATTGAAATCATGCTTGTAAAATGTACACGTCCAGCATACCAATGAGCCATGTAGTCTGCTGTTTTGATTTCTGATAGAAAGTGGTAAAAAAGAAGAAAAAGGTGCAAGTCTAACAAAATATAATGAAAGAATTGTGACCCCTGCAGGTGATCAGCTGATATAATGAAAATTAGAATGAGTTTTTATTAGTATCTTATTTTTTGAAAGGTAGACCTCTAGTCTCAAGTACTTCACCCTTCTTAATGCTTTCATTTTACTCTGTCATGTGCTAAAAAGCTTTAAGCTAAAATTATCTGCTGTGTTTGTTTCTTTACATATTACCTTATGTTAGTGTATACCCAAATATACTGGTATCTTCTAAAGTGTTTAAACATAATCCATTCTCATCAAGTGGAAGAACATATTAGATGTGAATTCAGCACAAACTTCTGTTACTATTGGTTAAGTTAGCATGTTTAGCAACAGTGAAAAATGCACATTCAATGTCCTTTTCTAACCTTCAATATATATTCTTACCTCGTAGATTCTGTCCATACTGCAAACTTGCAATGAATCTAAGTTTTGACTTTCAGCACTGGTGTAAGAGGCAGTCACACTTCCAAGGCACTTCTAAGGCCTTCAGTCACCTCTTACCTTTTTTTTAAATAACAGGTTTTAAAGGTGTTCACTGTGAAGAAGATATTGATGAGTGTCTGAGTAATCCCTGTGTGAACAACGGAGAGTGTCTTGATAAAGTCAATCGCTTCCTCTGTGTCTGTCCTCCTGGTAAGTACTTATTTCTGGAAGCTTTTCCTGCTTCACCTGACTAAGAACTGCATAGATAACCAGTGAGGGATTGCAGGTCGTGTGTTTCTTGCAAGATTCTGTTTTCTTAGTGCAGCATCTGTTGGAGTGCAACGTGTATTGGTTGCAATAGTATTGTACCTGTAACTGGGTAGGTGTTGAGAAACATACTCTCGGATGTCTCATCTTGAAGGGTACTCAGCAGCATGAACTTCTGTTATTGTGGGTATTGCAGTGAGATAGAGATGAATAATTCTAAGTACATTTTAAAAATCAGAAGTTCTGTGTGCTTTTTGCCTTTTTTGAGGTTTTTAGGCAGAACCCATTTTTCTATTGGTGTAATTTGTTGCTTGCATGAGGAGGGAGGTGGATTAGGTCTCCAATTTAGAAAAGAAGAATAAATGCTGAGCTGAGGGATCAATGTTAGCTGTAGGGTAAATGTCACTTGTTTTCCTGATGGCTTACAAAAAGTCTTGAGTTCAGAATATACTGGACAAAAGCCTGCTCTGCATCCTTTCTTACTGACTACTGATGTTCTGGCTCCTCCTTCAGTTCCTTCCTCCAAGAAACATTCCTAGAGTGCTTTGGGTTTTTTCCTGAAGTGCCTAAGTCTTGGCATTATCTGACATAACCTGTTGATAGTTTGTGTTTCAAGAAGTGTATTGAGAGATACAGTGCTGTATTGTACCACATTCCTCACTGCTATAATTCTAGTCTGAATGCTCTAGTGATATATGCATTATTGTTTCGAGTTACTTGCTTTGTTTATTTGAAAGTTTTTATTGGTGGCTTCTCAGTTTTATAGACAGGCATACTGTCCAGTGGTGGACACCACTTATATGTGCTCCATCTGTTTTATTTCTGTTTGACTTGGCCATCTCAGTTTTCAAGCTGAGGCTCCTTTGACCTGAAGGATAGAAACTTTGTTTTGACTATTGGTTTGGATGAGAAACCAATCCACCCAGGGTGTGGTCTATGTGTTTAATGATGCAGTTTAGATTTACTGAGCTCGTATTTGGGTGGTTTTAAGGATTTGCTAACAAATAATTCCTGTGTGTGCAGCTGTTTAGATTAACTACTTCAAATTATATCTGGATTTTCATGTTTTATCTGTCTTTCAGGATTCAGTGGTGCTGTGTGTCAGATCGATATAGATGACTGCTCCAGCACGCCATGTCTCAATGGAGCCAAATGTATTGACCATCCCAATGGCTATGAGTGCCAGTGCGCCACAGGTTAGTTTTATGTTCAGAGCCCCTGGACTGGGGATCACATGTAACCTAAATACATAAGGAGACAGTCAAAGAAGCATCAGCATTCTTTCTTTCTCTAGAATACTGCTTGTTTGTTGCGAAGCTTTGTCTATTCCTTTGCTGCAGAGAATAGTGTTCTAAGTACAGAAAGCCTTTCACTTGTGACAGCAGTAAGTTCATAATTGGTGAGAGTTCTGGCATATCTCTTTCAGCCCATCTCTTTTCCCAGAAGGTGACAGCTTCTTCTGTATTGACTGTGGAATCCATGAGTGGAGAAACAGCACTGTGAATCTTTTTGTCTGTGGCTTACCTTTCTTTCTTCCAAGTCAGATTATATAGTTGAAGAGCAAGAGATACTCAGAGCAGTACTACTCTGTATTCTGATTTCTATTGTGTCAGGCTATTTTATGTCAAAAGTGGAAGATTGAAATGCAGTGGAAATTGTGCTCACTGGAAGAAATACCACACAATAGCTGCTTGCCAAAATTCAGTTAGAATGATTTGTCAAGCATCATACAGAAATATGGACAGAGCTGTGCATGGAACTGAGGTGGAATTTTTTTGAATGCACTACATTCCATTACTGCTTGGTTAATTACACATTTAGAAGCATCAGGTTTAACTATGGGATTTTCTAATCTTCAGACTTCTGGAGTGATATTTCATCTAGATTTATACATCTGGTCAAATAAGAGGCTTCAGAGCTGTTACACTCTAATTCTCAGTAAGGAACAACTTTTGTTGCTTTCAATTAATGGTGCTTTCTGCATTGCTTGTGATGCAGATTGAGAATGCCCAGCCTGAACAATTCCTGTAGCTACCCGTGTCCCAGAAATGTGCTGTTAAGTTGGCTAGTCTTATATGCGGTTTTTCTCATTTTGAATCATCACACCCTTTTACCTTTCCCCAAAGTGCTGGAAGAAACAGTGAATTTGTTGGAAGTAGAGGAATGCAGTAGTTGTGATCAGGAGAGGAATAACTACTGTTAGAATTCTCCTTTTGATTACTGCATGTGACATTCAGTTAAGAGATAGAGAATAGATCTTTTAAATTAAGCTACAGTTGAGCTACAATAGGAAGCTCAATAATTTTTGAATGAATGTATAATAAATATTATTTAATATTGAGAGCCTTCTATAAGACTGAAATGTGGCATTCATCATTGGGGCAGGTCAGTTATTGGAAAATAATGTTTGAGTATGTTCTTGCTCTATTAATCTTATATTATGAGTGATATGCTTTCCCTGAATAGTAATCGCCAGCTGCGAAGTGATTGAAAACTGCAAAATGTTTGGCCAAATGCTGTACAGATACCTCTATTTACTGCTTGCTTTTTGTCTTTTCTTTCCCTTCTGGCATTATTCCACTTCTCCTTCCCAGTGGTAGATCATGGCTTTTCTTTTCTTCAGTTGTCTTAGGCCTTTCCTCTTTTATTTGCCTCTGTGTATTTTTTTTCCCGCCCACTGTTTGTCCTCTTTATCAGTTTGGTTTTCTTCCTTCCCTAACATCTTTTTATATCCATCTCTCTAACTAGCTTCCCTTCCCCCTCCCCACCTACCTCCACACCCATTCATCCATGCATACGTTCGCAGAACTTGGAAATGTTAGCCGTCACCTGGTATGTTTGACCACAGAAATAACCACAAACCTGTATGAAAAATGGGGAGCCTGTTTTCCACTTATAATACTCAGGTGAGAATCACTCTTCAGCTGTTGAAATTCCCTGCAGCTTGGTTTGTATCAGTCTTCGGTTGGTGTCTGAGATTTGAAGTTCTATCTTCCTAATCTTTAGCTGCTGGAAGGCAGCATGAGCAGTTGCTCCCAAACCTCATCTCTGAAAACCACTTATTTTAAATTGTCCCCATTTCATACAGCTCTGCTCCATCATGGAAAATAGGGCTCTTGAGGGAGTTGTTTGCTGTTCTTAGCTTCCTGACCATTGTTTTAGCCCTTCTGGTGAATAGACTGTCCTTCTCTGTTGCTCAGGATGTTTCCCAGCTGAAGCAGCATGAAACAGGCCAAATTGCTGCTTGTTTCATTGCTCCTAACTGAAGAGGTCATAAATTTGCAGTTGCTGCTTGATTGGAGTTATTGAAAGGTTTCCCAATGAGAGGAGCAAGAAACTTTCTGAGAGCTGCAGAAGCTTTGACATGAGCCAAGGGAGTGCCCTTGGGAAGGCTTCTGCAGCATCCTTGCAGTAACTTCTTATTCTAAAAAAGTTCTCCCTCCTTGTATTGTCTAGAGGAAATAATGATAGGAGAGTGCCTTCAAATAGTTTATATTGATGGAAATAAATATTTCTCATGGAGATTTACATGTTTACTCTCATTGCTACTTTTCTGAATAAACTAAAGGTAACCACTTCCAATGCCAGGATTCTCCATGCAAGATGTTGTTCTGTAATGCTGTGAGCAGTGGAAGTGTGTTGTTTTCCAGGGCTGGAAAATGGGCAGCAGTTGAGATGCCCAGTTACCCTTTGTGCTGTGTGCCACTTTGCTGATTCTTATTATGATTCTTTCTATATTTGCATTATCTTCACAGCAGCATTGGACCAGTTGACTTTTTAATTACTCCTCTTCATCATTTCTTATTAGGTTTTACTGGCCTCCTATGTGAGGAGAATATCAACAACTGTGATCCTGATCCTTGCCACCATGGGGAGTGTCAAGATGGAATTGATTCGTATACATGTATATGCAATCCTGGCTACATGGGTGCCATATGCAGTGAGCAGATAGATGAATGCCACAGCAATCCTTGCCTCCATCAAGGACGCTGCATTGATTTGGTGAATGGCTACCAATGCAACTGTTTGCTGGGCACTTCAGGTACATAAAGCACAAGTGGAAGTACTGGATTCTAACAGAATTCAACCATTTAATTATTTCTTATGTGTGCTCTGGTGTGTGCTAAATTTGCATGCAGACATAAGCTTGTGGTATGACAGTATCATTTTCACATTACTTCTCCTTGCTGAATTTTGGTGTGGTTTTGTGGGTTACCTAACCTCACTGGTACTGCAGCTGGTCTTGGAAGAACTTACTTCCTCTTTACTCCCAAAATTCAGACACACAGGAAAAATAGGCATGGTATTCAAAATGCTTTATTCTTTTATTTAAACATTTAGTACAAGTTCAGGGTTATATTCAGTCAGCAAGCAGTGACTCAGCTGACATTCCGTGGTGTCACAAGGCTTCTTCATCATCACCTGTTTAAGTTGCCCTGATATATGTGTAACGTTGAAGTAGATGGAATTTTTAATTTGGCTATTTCTGGGAAATAGTTTTGTTGTTGTTCTTGTAAGGATTGGCCTTCTTACTCCCCTATTTTTTACTATTTTTTTTCCAGGAGTGAACTGTGAAAATAACTTTGATGATTGTGCAAGTAACCCATGCATTCACGGGGACTGTATTGATGGCATTAATCGCTACAATTGTGCTTGCAAACCTGGATTTACAGGTAAAGTCAGTGACCCAATAGCTTTGAGTCATTTTGAAGATAGTTATCCAGGTAGCTAAGGAAGCTGTTCTTTGCATACTGACTGCAAGGGACTCACTATCTTGGTAAATCCTTCTAATCCTTGAACTTCAGTATCTCATGTTACAGAAAGTTCTACCAAGCAGAAAAGTGGTCTAATCTCTGCTGCGAAATGCCATTCTTGTTAGGCAGTTACATCTAATTCATGGTTCTTGGTTTTATAACAAATAAACTCATGTGACTTTGGTTTATTAATTACAGTTTCTTTCCACAGGCAGAGAGACTGTGGACAATAGAGAGGTGTTTGATTAGACAGTACCCTGGGTTTTGATCGTGAACAGAATTTCTGTTTCTGTGAAAGCAAAGCATTATTAAGTCGGTATTCTAATGAGCTGCTCTCCACTCTGAAGTCTCTGAATGAATACCCTGCTTTTTTCATTGCTTCTCTTTCATAGTGTGTTCTGTTCTGTTTCCTTTTTAAATTATAAAGACTTACCTAATAGACTAAACGTAGAGCCGAAAAAAGAAGCTTTTAGGCACTGGTGTATCCATGCTTAGAACTGTAGATCTACATCATCTACATCAGGACTATTTCTGTTGACTAAAGCACATCTCAGCACTGTTTATAATGGACTTAATATGTTTTGAGCCATGTAGGGTAATGTGCTCATAAAATAATTGCTGTATAGCAGTTGGTACTGTTTATAACAGTTTTCTCATCATGTTTATTACTGTTTATTACTGAATGATTCTAATTAGACTCGATCTGAAATGCATTAGAAATAGCACTAAGAGGTTTCATATGCCTTATGCTTTTCTCTTGGTGTCTTTCTAAACTTCTGACGCTCCTTCCTTTTTTGGCTCTGGCATGGTGGTGCTCTTTAGTCCTCAGAACAGGAAGAGGCATGATGCTAATCACTTTTGCCTTTCAGTCTTCATTATTAGTGGCATAACATATTTGTTATTCTACTGGACTTCTTACTGTTATGCTGTTAAAACAATTCAGTAATCTGACGAATTAGGATATTCCAGTATTTAAAGAGCTGGTTTACATGGGGTCTTGTTACTTTGTCCTTTCCTTTTGTTAAAAATGCTTTCAACTTACTACAACATTCACTTTGTTTAGCTTTCCAGCTTCACAAGATCTAATGGTCACTACTTCAAGAATCTTGCAGTCGTAATCAGAGGCAGGCAAAACAGGAAACGGTGTTTTTTAGAGTCCCTTTTGCGCAATAAACCACAAGAACTATATTTACTGCAGACAGTATGGCAGTATTGATTGTTCAAAGGGTAGGTACTTTCAAAGCAGAAGAGCAGGGCTATGACAAGTGGAACTTAAGGTTTGTTTCAAGCATGATACAGTTGAGTGATTTCTGCCTTCCTAATCAATATTAACCAGTGATTTTTAGTGGAATTCTGTTGAGATTCTTGAATGGCTTTTAAATACTTGTTGAGTGTAAGTGCTGTTTCTCAGGCACACAAGAGTGCTGCATCTTTAAAAAATGCTTCTCTTGACTTCAGTTAAAGCACAGAGGCATGCAAGCTCTGTCCTGCTGCAATGGCTTTACAGAATTGTGTCTGAATGTATGTTCTCACAGACATGCAAAGCAAATGCTCTTATAAGAAATACTCCTTATAAGTACTGGGTTTTTTTTCTAGGCCCTCGTTGTAATGTGGACATTGATGAATGCATATCCAATCCCTGTCATAATGGTGGAACATGTATAAATGAAGTCAATAACTTTCGGTGTGTATGTCCTGAAGGATACCATCATCCTCATTGTCAGTCACAGGCAGATGGCTGTCTTAGTAATCCATGTGTACATGGCAACTGCACACATATTGCTAGTGGGTAAGTACTTACTGTCGCGTTAAACTTACCTGCTGCCTTCTATACTTTTTTTTTTTTCTTTGCCCAGAGTTCCAGCTTGACTTGAGCTTTCTCATTTTTCTCTAAATATTTCTCAGATCAGGATCCACACTAATTTGCTGCCCAATGAAATCATCACAGTAATGTGTAGGCCTTTAGTCACCAGCTGCAGTCTGTGCTGTTTCAACATAGGTTTTTATGTCCTGCATTGTATTCTTTGCTGTCTTTGCATGGGCATGTAGTGCAGGGTGGATTGCCACCATCTAAAGGGACGGTTTGGCAATTCAAGTGAGTAGAGTGAATGCAATTAAAATAAAGAAATAGTTCCAAACTGAATCTTTGTGGAACAGCAGCTGTCTATTTCATCAAACTGTAAAATGTTAAGCATGGATACTATTTTGTTGGCTAGTGCTGCTCTTGCTACCCAAATACTCTGTATGAAGGAACAGGCAGACAACATTAGACAGTGAAAGAGAGCGATATTTGACTTAGAACTGTTTTTCCAAGGCTGAGATTTTGTCAACTTTAGTCATATTGTTGCATGTCTGAGAGAAAGGAAATCTCTTTCTGGTGATGTTGACGGCAGTAGTTAACTTCTGAATCTTCCCATGTGGGAAGACTGAATGTTGATTTCAGGAGCCCTGAATCAGGCTTCTTTTTGGTAATGGTAAGTCTGGGAGATCAGGACCTGTGGAGTCAACAGGCTGGGGAGGTACGGCTTATGTTTGTGAAACTTTTCAACTGTATTTGGAATAGCAGTGCCTCCCACTTGTGTGCTGTGTCCTGGAAAGTACTGTCAGGACTTGGGCAAGGAGGTGAGTAGCTCTGTAGGGCAGGATTCAGCACTTTCCCTGGAGCTGGCTAGAAGGCTGACTTTATTGGTAATTCAGCCTCTGCATAAGCTTGGAAAACAAATGTTTTGGTTCATCTTGTCTATCTGCATGCTCTCCTGCATTCATATTATGCCCATGTACACCTTACACTTGGTGCCAGATAAAATGTCTTATTCACATGACAGGGAGGGAGGCCAGTGTGTGTGTTGTGTGTCCCTAGTCCAGAGTAACTCACCAACTCCTTGGTTCTGTGCCATATGGGTGGAGCACTGCTCAACTTCAGGTTTTTAAACATGATGGAGAAGATTGCTCCCACTCCCAGCCAGCTGTTTTCATTTGTAACCACTACTTTGTATTAAAGCAGTCTAGTTATCTTTGGAACCTATTGTTCCCTCCACTTTTTTAATCTTTTTTTTTTTCTTTCTGTCTTTGTTTAAATGTGTTGAGATGTTCTTATCAAAGCAGCAACATTGCTGGTTGACCGAGCACTTTGTGAAAACTGTAACAGAGGGAAGTGTGGTTTTAAGGGAGGGTTTATTTTCAGTGTTTCCAAAACTATACAGCTGGGTAAGCAATCTAAAAGTAACTCTCCTAAAGAGAAGTCTTTTACTTTTCTCTCCAAATCTAATCTGCAGGAGAAACTGAAAGAGGAGTTAGTTAAGAATGTTCTAAAATTACTGCTGTTTCTGCCTTTAAAGGTACAAGTGTGTCTGTGACCCAGGCTGGATAGGAGATTATTGTTCAACAGAAGGGAACGAATGTAAATCAAACCCATGCCAGAATGGAGGAACCTGTGAAGATCTGCTGAATGGATATAGATGTACCTGTAGGAAAGGATTCAAAGGTGAAAATTCAGAGAGAAGTTTGTGTTCTTTTATCTTTCCACTTCATTGCACCATTTTAATCTTTTTATCAAACTTTACAGAAATAGGAATCAAGAGGCAAAATGCCAGGGTTGTATAAAGTTTGATTACAGTCAGTTCATATAGACATGATACAAGAATATGTAGTATCTTAATAGCTAGGCCTTGTTTGGATTCACTAAGAAATGTCCTGGTGGCAGCTCAGCGCAATTTTCTTTGTTAGACTGAGATGTGTAAGTGCGCTGTGAATTGAGGGGGCATAAAACTTGGGATTACTATGGCTGCTGTCTGCTTGTACCCACTGAGCTCATGATGAGTGCTCCGATCCCCTTTTCCTTCTGCTGAGATTTTTCAAATACGGAAATGCTGTCCGCTGCTGTGTAGGATAATCATGAAAGTTACAACTCTTTATTCATTCTTCCAAGAAGCACCAAGCTCTTAGCAGCATACTTACTGGTTTTTCCCCTGCTACTCTCCAGGCGTGAACTGCCAGGTAGTGGTTGCTCCTTGTTCCCCTGATCCGTGTGAGAACTCAGGAATTTGCCAAGAATCTCCTGACTCTGAAGGCTACACCTGCCAGTGTGCCCCCGGCTGGGAAGGTAATGTGGGTGGCGAACATACTGTACTGTCAACACCAAGCAGTATTGGCATTGAGCCTTTTGACCATTGCTTTATGAGGGGTCTCACTTCTGCACTCTCCATGTTTCAGGGGAGAGATGTACAGTGGATATTGATGAATGTCTCTCCAAGCCCTGCAAAAATCATGCTCTGTGCCATAATATTCAGGGCAGTTACCTGTGTGAATGTCGGCCAGGTTTCACTGGAGGAGACTGTGACAGTAACATTGATGACTGCCTTTCAAGTGAGTACCAGCAGATTGTCCTGTGTTTTCCAGTTTTCCCTAGAAGTAATTTTTCTGTGCTGTTGATGACCGCTATTTGACAATTACTGAAAGTTTTTTAATAACCTCTTACAAAAAATTAAAAAACAAAACCAAAACCCCCAAAACTTAGCTTTGTAAGACTTGCATGTTTGAGGCAGTCAAAATCCATCACAGTCAGCTGCTAGAAATGGGCTACAGTGTTCTGACTGGCAGCAATTGTTCTCAGATTCTTAACTTGAGAAGGTCCTTAGAGTTTGCATACTTCAATAAGGAGCGCTGTTAAATGAAGAATTACATTTGCCTGAAATTTTAATACACCAAGTTAAAGTAACACTGCAGGGCTTACCTGTATTTCAACATTAAGCCTGATTGAGGTGTGGTGGGAATCTGGCATATATCAGTCTTCCCTCAAAAGCCTCTGTATGACATTAATATACTGGAAAGGGTGGGTCCTGTTGCTCTTCTGGTTATCCATTTGATTTGAAAGCATGTTAATCAGTAGGAAGGCCTTCTGGTCCAGAAGAGTTATCAGTTGCAGGAGGATAGCCCATACACAGAGGAGTACTGAAATGGTTTAAATGATGGGAAAGCAAACGTTAATTTCATGCCCTTGACACTGCTGTTTACAAGGGAAACAAATACATAGTAACTTCTTTTTCTTGCTGGGCATATTCTGTATAATCACCAGATAAAATCAAGAGTCTCCTGAGAAGTGTCATGTGTTTTAAAGTTCATCTCTTATTATTTGAAAGGTGCTTTATCAAACCTCAGAGGAGTTCACAATGGTGTAACTTTTAAATTAGCTGGCTAAAAAAAGGCCTAAACCCTCTAATTTTTGTTAGAATACCTCAAAACCAAACCAAAGTCTTAAAGACTTTAGATATGAATTTAGAGAGTTCTGTTTTGCATTGAAAAAAAATCTGAAGTTTGTGGCTGCTGTAAAGTAGGATCTAAACAAGTCTTAATACTAGCAAAAGTTACCATAGGAGACCCCAAAGCAGCACTGCTGAAAGAACTTCTGAAACATCTGGCTCAGCCTGAGCTTTTGATTGCCCCTCTTTGTGCAAACAGGTAGAGTACAAAGAATGTCAAAGTGCATTGACCCAGAGCCTTGCTTACTGAAGCCAACAAAATTATTGCTTGTCCTGTTAGTTTTTATGTGGGTGTCTGAAGATAAAAACATTTTTAAAGCATTCATCTTCCCTTCTTGAGCAGCTGGGAAATCTCTCTCTCTTCCTAAGTGTTCTGAGAGCTGTGAGATTCATCCTGTGTTGTCTGTTAGGCAGCACACCCATGAGATTGAAGAGGAATTTCAAATTACTGCTACAGCTGATTTCATTTAGCATAACAAAAACCTTCCATGGCTTGAGCCAAATGTCTTTAATCTGTGAAGCAAACGAACCCTCCAACAACAAGAACTTATTGAAAAGTTGATACTTGAGTCTCCTTTTTCTGTCAGTAAATGTGTGGCACAGAAAATTAACGTGCAGCTTTTGGCTTTAGTCATAAATGGCTGACTGCCATAGACACAACATTTTATAGCTGCCAGAGCTCTCACTTTGAATGTGCTTTTTCTCTCCAGTAGTCAGATGACCTTTAAATGGATGCAGGTGTGTCTCTTATAACACAAATTTCTATCATGTGAACATACTTCTCATTTAATAAATGAGATTTAATTACCTTTCACATCTGTTTCCTTCATTTACCAGTGAACAGAATGATCTTGTACTTGTGTTGAACTGCAAGTTTTTTGTGGATTCTATTTGCATTTTCAAGTTTATATTTTAGTATTACTCAAAGATAGTCAAAGATAAAAAAACTCAGCTCTGTAACCTTTTTTTTATCCTCCTTCCTGTTTCCCTTTTTCCTTCCTCTTCCCAGTTTCTCTCCCTGCCTGCACATACATAGACTTTTGATCTAGGGAATGAAGAGTAGAAAAAGAATCTGGCTTCAGGGGCAATATCCAGCAGAGGAAAGTGGGTCTTAAGTCCAAAAGTGAAAGAAGCAAAGTAGGAAGAAACTACTGAATGGTAGAGATCTTTCAGGCAGATTGGTACTCGTGGGAGTAGAAGCAGTACAGTAGTAGGGGGTGGCTTGGACCAAAAAATGGTGATACACAAATAGCAAGGTTATGGTAGGGGTAAAAAAAAATAATGCAAGAAATGCAGAGGTGAGGAGAATCCAAGGTGATATATTTGTGAATTTGTGATCGTTTTCTGCCACCCTTTCCCCAGTCAAGCTTTGATACTGGGAAAAGTGCTAAGTGTTCAGTAATGCATAAGTGCTGATGTACATACTAATCATAGAATAGTTAGGTTGGAAAGGACCTTAAGATCATCTAATTCCAACCCCCCTGCCATGAGCAGGGAAATAATATACATGTTTGATTTGACTGGATTGCTTTCATGCTTAAAATTAAGCACGCAAGTTCTGTCATGCGTTGAGCAGTGTCTGGAAAAGAGAGAATGAGCTGAGTTGTCTTATGAATAAGAATTGATGAGGAAGAAGAAATAGTTGCCGTGCTGTTTGTATTGTCTTTATCAGTAGACATTTGTCAAAAAAGCAGACTTTGAATTTTAAACAGTGAGACTGTGGGTGTGGTTTTGTTGGTTTTCATTGAGCAGATCCTGGCAGAGAAACCTTTAGGCCCTGAAGCTTGGCCTTGATCCATACCACCTTACAAATTTGTCATTGATAATGCTTTGCAATTATCTTTTCCATAAAATGGCTCAGAAAACCTTGTCAGTAGTCTACCACGCTCTGTGCTGTGTGATACTCTTTTCTAAAAGCTATTACTCTAGGCCTGGCCTTTGACTCTTGCCCATTTTAATACTTACTGTAATGCTTCTGTCTCAGATCCCTGCCAAAATGGAGCTTCTTGTGTGGATGGGATAAACTCTTTCTTGTGCATCTGCCTACCTGGATTTCATGGAGATAAATGTCAAACAGATACCAATGAATGTCTCAGTGAGCCATGCAGAAATGGAGGCACGTGCACCCACTATGTCAACAGCTACACGTGCAAATGTCAGCCTGGGTTTGAGGGAACCAACTGTGAGAACAACATTGATGAATGCACTGAGAGGTGAGATAACTTCACTGTGCTGCTGCACGATGTCAGTACTACTCTGAAGCAGTTTTTAATGATGAGGATCTGTTTTCCTGCCTTTTGTCACTTGGACATGCTTGTGATTCCTGCAAGGAAAACTTGCTTGCCTTGTGCAGGATATCAGCTGAAAGACAGTTGCCTGCCAGAGTGGGTCTTCAGTTTGCAGAACTAGTCAGAAACTTAATTCCATTAGAGGAGGAATGTGACAGTGCTTTGCAAATGCTGAGACAGTAGCAAATTCTATCTTATTAAAACATAATAATTTATAATTTTATAAGATCATTATCATGTAGGAGAGGAGAAATCATTGATTGGTTATGAACAGTTGCTCTGTTCAGAACTACAAAAGCTGCAAAAATGGAAGCAATGGCCAACTCTTAGAAAGAAAGGAAAAATAAATTAGCTCTGAGTATCGATAGCAAATAATATGAAGAGGAAGAAAACTAAATTCACAAATTCTGTACTGGAAGGATTTAATCATCAGAGATATTTTAATGCTCACAAATTGGATGTGGTTTAGCCGTGTTGAGATAAAACCTGAAGTCATTGTGAAAGGGAGGTGTGGAAAGTGCTCAGTGTTGGTCCCTCTAGAAATGGTTGACTTGGTAGTTTCAAAAACTCCTTGAGAGTTAACCCTGTGTATCCATCATCTGCCTGCATATTTTTTAAGATTTATTAGGAGTGATTTAAGTAACATCAGATTCTCAAATTGAAACAATTAAAAATAAAGCTTGAAATGGTTAAAAAAAGTTTTAAACCCCAGTCTGCTCTAGTCTAGGTAGCAGACACAAATAAGGTGCCTGATGGGAAGCTCTTGGTAATCTCATGCATTTTCTGCACATGAAAAAAAAAAATCTTTCTTATCTTTTATAAAATTGCATTTGTGGGGGAGGAAGTATTTTAATATCTTTTGCATAAGAACAGGATTGTGTCACTGATGAGGGTGTGTTTAATTTGCACAACAGTTGTTTAATCAAGTAAAGTATGTTGGGTGTTTAGCCTGGTTTCTTCCTTGGGGTTCATCCTGTTTTTGTTTCTGATAGCAGTCAGGACAGAAACCAGTCTTGCAGGTATGGATGAAGGATGTAGCAATTTTCAGTGCTCTGCCAAGCTAAGCCAGTCACACCTTCTCAACCAGAATTTACTGAGCTGTACTTAAGAGCTCCATGATGGTTGGCTAATTTGAATTTGGTTCAAATAATTCTTCCATGTCTTGTGTGACAAACCGCCTGTGAGAGAGTGCCATCTTCTTTTGGAGATGGGTACCTGATTTTAGTGAAACCTACCAAGTGATTGACAGTTCCTCTGCCTTCTCTTCCTTGTTTTGCCTTGAATGTAAACAGCAGTTTTTGCTCCGTGTAGAAAAGAATTCAGCCCACAAGGCAGAGGAACCTATCTCTGATAAACAGGTTAACATTGATATCTCTGCTGTAATCACAGTCAGAATTTAAATACTTAGAACTTGGACTCTTGCACTGGCAGTTCAAGGAGGTGAGTTAGTGGCTCCTCTTGCAGAAGTACCCTTTGAGAGTGCACAAAACAGGTAACAAGCGTGAATTTGTTTTGTGTACTTTATCAGACTGATTATCTTGAGTCTGATCTAGGGCTACTTTCAGAGAAACAGGAGTTTCCTGGCAGGCATTTCTTTAGAAAGGAAAAGGAGTCAGTTTGCATGAGGCATCACTTCTGACTTTCCCAGTCACTTCTCAGTAGGACACCTAATCTGGCAGAATTTATGATCAGAAGGCTGGGGGGAGGGGGACAATTCCTTTGATCTGGATTCTGCCAGGGCATGTATGAGTAGTTTTACTAATCAAGGACTTAAGGTTCTCATGAGAAGAGGAGAAAGGGATTTAGCAATACCAATACTTTCACATAATTTCAGTAAAGAACATGCTTGTGTTTTGCATGTTATATGAACTTTTTCCTTGAGAAAACATACCTGTGATTCCTTTGAAGCTTTAAAAAAAATATGTAAATTGTTTTGTTTCTCATAATTTGTAATACAATTGTAATTTGTAGTAAAATTTTATAAAATTTATCAGTTTGAGCAAGCCACACACTTACCTGGTACAGTACCAGATAGGATTGGTCAGATTGAAGCTGAGAAAATGTCATTAAATAAGTTACCTCCATGACTCGTTGAAGGCCTGCTTTACTTTTTTCACCTGCCAAGGTAAAAGACAGTGAGCTGGAGGTTGAGATGGAGTCCCCTGGAACTGCTTTTGCCTGATTTATGCTTCTTTATCAGGATGTTACCAGTGGTCAGAAGATCCTGTAATCTGATTTTATTTTTCATGACATAATGTTTATGTACTGGTTTGGCTCTAAGCTAATTGCAATTTGTCTTGGCTTACCCTTGTTCTCACTCTCTTGCAGCTCCTGTTTCAATGGAGGTACTTGTGTGGATGGGATCAATTCATTTACTTGTCAGTGTCCAGTGGGGTTTACAGGACCCTTCTGCCTCACGGAAATTAATGAGTGTGATTCGCATCCTTGCTTGAACAAAGGCTCTTGCGTGGACAGTCTGGGCACATACCGATGTATATGTCCTTTGGGTTATACTGGGAAGAACTGTCAGGTGGGTCACGTTTTCTTGCCCATTTTGCACAGGCCTCTGTTGTTTGAGCTGTCCTACAGCAGAAGTGACTGGGTTAGGTGTGAGGTACCAAACACACAGAGCTCTTGTTCCTTCTGTGCTGGTAAGAGGTGGTTGGCCTGTTAGCCCCAGGAAAAATAAATCCGATGACTCTGCCTGACAGAGCAGGTGCCCTCATTCAAAACCCTGGAAATTGGAAGTGTCTGTTGGCAGGGAGGAGAAAAATGCCTGGTTACTTGTGAGAACAGGCATCATTGGAACTTTCTAGATTAATTTTCTTGTTGGCTTTGAAAATGACTGCATTTCATTTGAAACATAAAATTGTCTGGATTAAAGGCAGAATCCTATATTTAAAAAAAAAGGTGTCAAATAAACACAAACCAGAAAGCAGAATATCAATCTGATTAGCAAAACCATGATTTAACTGGGTTATGGTTTTTACAGGGAGGTGTAGTTATTCTGGGTTGATTGTAGGCTTTTTTTTCTGTCAGAGGCCAGAAAATGTTTTGAGGCAGTAACTGATGCTGTTGCCCTGCTCACAACCTCAATAAAAAGCTCTAGTCTTACTTGCAGACTTCAGTTCAGGCAATTTACAGTTTTCCACAGTTGAGCATCAGAGATGCAAACCCATTCTGTAAATGACTGACTAGTACCTATTAAGAACTTTAAACTTGGCATATTACAGTGGAAACAGAACGCTGATTTAATCTTTCAAATCAGAGGTTTTTTCTTCTCTTTCTGTGCTTATTAAAACAGCAAGAATGATTTTAGACTATTTCTAGCTTTGGAACAATGAACACTTTATTGTCTTCCTTCATAAGTAGTCTGAGTGCTGCCATTTTAAGAAAACAAAAATCTGTGCATTTCTTAAGCTACTGGAAGACACTACAGTTCTGTAAGAATTTTGCAACTGTCTTTCATGCCAGTGTGTCTTTGCAAAGCAGTGGTTGTTGGAAGAAGCATTTTAGTTGCGGTGGGGGAGGTATGTAGTATGTTGCTAGACAATAAATTGTCACTTCTGCTTCTAGGTATTGCTAATGGAGGAAGTGAATGCAAAGTAATGAAGTGATATAAAAAAGCAACCCCTCTGCAACCCTAATTATGCATTCTGGGCACACCACTTAAACCTCATTGGGAGAATTAGCATTGAGAGTGATTGTAAAGTACTGTGAAGTTCAGTAGTTCCTCTTCTGTTATGCTTGCTTTGTTTTTACTTGAGAAAAGGATTAATTTTCCTGTCCCCAAATTAAATGTTGTGGATTCTCAGAAAGTTTGCTTTATTTTCAGAGAAGCTTGATCATAATGTATTACTCATTTGATACAAAGAATCAAAACTTTCTAATTTTATAAGTACTATTCAAAGCTGTATTGGTGAGATTTGTAGATTACAGCTACACTCTACTTCTTGTCTTAGTGGTAAACTGGCTTGACCTAATTAGCAAAGCTAAATAAGCAGCACAAAATCAGACAATGATTCATAAGTTATAGAGTTTGCATGTAAAACAGTCAGCTCCTCATTACAAATGCAGAAGCAAGAGGCTTGGTGGTTTTCTTCATCACGCTCAACTACATGTGATAAAACTTAATTCCAAGTTTCTTTTTGGTTGCCTGTGAAAGCACAGATTTTTCTACTTTAATCTGTGTGAAGAGACATTTTGCATCTGAAAAGCAGAACTTTCTGCAATTGAAATTGCATTTTGCAGCCAAAATCAAATACTACTCACTTTAAAAACCTTATCCATCCCTCAAACCAGCCTGAAATCAAATAGCTGCATTACCTTGAAGACATGAGTGCTCAGAAAAGGAAATGATAATTAGTGGCTGGTTTATATTACATCAGACAGAGTTATTTTGGGTCCTCACTCCATTTCCATATGATGATTTACTGAATTTTAGTCTATTTGTTTGGAAACTGTTGGTTTGGGGTTTGGTTTTGTTTTTTTTTTCAACATAGGGAATCAAGAAAAGCAGTATACTTTGCCTCATCTTCAGTTATGAAACAGTTTGGGGTTTCAGTTGGATCTCAGGAGATAGGGAAACTCAGAGAAACCATACTAGAGCAAATGGGGTGAAAAGCAGGTATGGTTTGCTAATGACAGAAAGGAAAAACAAAGCTCAAAATGTGGAACACATCTGTCATCCTCAATAAGCAGTGAGAACAGGAGGAGCTTGGGAGTAGAAAGGGTCCTTGTTACTGTTGATGGCTGGAAGCTTCCTACTTACATGAAACTAGAAGCCTAATCCAAGGTAAAACTGAATTTTCTCGAACTTAGCCTGCAGAGGATGAGCTTTTCCTCTTCAAATGATACTGCCATCTGGGGTTTACTTCTCTATACATTTGTGTTTTCCTAGGCATATGAACTCTTGAGACTGTCAGTGAAGCACCTGGCTTAGACTTGGGAAGTAGTGCCCCTTTCTTTCCATCACCACATGGAGCCAGTTATGCAGAACTTCCTTTCTTTGCTTCTTGAGCTTGTACTCTGAGTTGTGTTTCTTACTGTGGTTGCCATATATCATGGTTTGTTTGTTTGTTTTTTTCTCTTCAGGCACTTATGGATCTGTGCAGCAAATCTCCCTGTAAGAATAAAGGCACGTGTGTCCAACATGGAGCCCACACTCGATGTGTCTGTCCATCTGGCTGGACTGGTGCTTACTGTGATGTGCCAAATGTCTCCTGTCAAGTAGCAGCTTCACAAAGGGGTAAATAAGCATTATCTGTGATTTAACTGAAAACATTTCCCCATTCATCATTAATCTTCACCTCCTTTCCCCATACATCTGTGAAGACAGTATGCATTGGAAGTCCCAGAGAACTTTGTCTCTAGATGGTTGATCATGATCACTTCTAAGTTACTCTGCACAGATATATTTGGGAGTCATGTCTTTTCTGATTGTTCCTGACGTAAGAATTCTACCATAAAAATATTAGAAAAGGAGAATTAAATATTTTATGAAGTCTCAGAGTTTCAGTAATACTGTTTTACATAGACTGCCTTTTTGGATAATACATCAGCTATTTATACCTTTCTGCTAAATCCCAGGCAGGGCAGGTTTAAGATGTGTCCTTGTACAAGAAAGGTATCTCAAATCTCATGATCTTTGTAAGTATTTTCACAGAGAATACTGGCTACTAAATGTGCTATTTAGCTATATAGATAATACCATGGTGCCTCAAGGTAGTAATTTCCTGCTTAAGATGATGTGCATGGAGAAGACTTAGGTTTTAAGTTAATTTCTTCCTGGAAGGTGTCCTGTACCCCAGGCTGATGGATAGTGTCATGCCATTTTCAGTTCAGGAAATCCAAACAAGCATATTCAGTGTCAAAGGAGAAGGATATCAAGTTCCAGTACCTTTTTGCAGACATTCTAAGTACAAACATTGAACCTTTGTACTGCAAGAGTAGTACTTCAGATACATATTCAGCAGCCAGTGTTAAAATACAATACATATACAGCAATACAAATACTTCATGCCTGTGTTGATGCTGATGTTCCAAAGGGTTCAGAGCAGTGGCTTCATTTGGAAGTTAGTTGTGGTTCTGACCCACTGTAATTTAAAGAGTAGCTCTCCAATTTTTGAGTTTCAACTTTTCAATTTGTTGGGTCTAATCAGATTAATTCCTGGCTGAGCTTCCAACACTGGCAGCAAGTGTTTTTTACATGGTTGCTCACTTTATTTACCTTTGTTTCAGGAGTCTCAGTGGACCAGTTGTGCCAGCACTCTGGTCACTGCCTCAATGTGGGAAACACACACCACTGTCAGTGCCAGGTGGGTTACACTGGCAGTTACTGCGAGGTGCAGCTGAATGAATGTGACTCCAGCCCCTGCCAGAATGGTGCTACCTGCCGGGACCACCTGGGTGGATACCAGTGCGAGGTAATGCATGGTGTTTTAGTAGGAAGAGGTCTAAATATTTAAGAACATTGTAATGCAAAGGAATCAAAAGAAATCAGAAACACATGCAAGTGGTAGAATAGCTTCAAAGAGGGAATGAAAGCAACCTGCACCTGGAAAGAATTTTTAATTTATCTGTGGCCAAAGCAGTGCTCCTGAGAGGCTTTTAAAATGGAATTAGATGTGTGATCATAAGCAGGTGTGGTTGATGGGCATTTGAACTCCTGGCCTGTTTGGAAACGGAGTTCTTATCTTAAAAGATTTTTTTGCCTGAGGTGTGATTTATATTAAAATATATGTAGAATGCAGTAAAGGAATGCTGTGTTCTCCCTACTGGGTGGGCAAAGTATTCCTTATCTCTCAGGGCAGGAGATGCCTTCCACTGCTTTCTGTTTCCTACAGCTGATGCAGAGAGCAGTGCAGACCATGAGATCATGGTATATCAACATTCCTAAGCTTTTCAGAATTGTAGAACACCTTGGAAGCTCATGCCCAGAAGGAAAGGATGAGTTTTATGTAGATCTTAAGTCAGAACTACTAAGCTATTCTCACTGCTAGAGTGTGTCAGGATTTGACCACTACATTTTGCAGGAATAAAGGCACTCAAATCCAATCATGCAGTGTGCTGTTGATTAGTCACATGGTCAAGTTGTGTGCTTAGGCTGGCTGGTTTTGCAGCCCTTGAAATCACTTGCAGTTGTATAGCTACAAAGGCAATCATAATTTGTCCCATTGAGGGCTTGTTTTGTCTGTGTTAGCCTTTCAAAGATGTCTACCAGTGTATCTGTTAGAAGAAGATTGTTCACACTTACTTTTATACTGGCAGTGTGTGCCTGGATACCAGGGTGTCAACTGTGAATATGAAGTGGATGAGTGCCAGTTTCAGCCTTGCCAGAATGGAGGAACATGTATAGACCTCATCAATCACTTCAAGTGCTCCTGTCCACCAGGAACTCGGGGTATGAAGCTCAGCAATTAAGTGAATGTTATAAAAGTGAATTTTCCTTTCTGATAACTGGTTTCATAATGCAGGATCTAAAGGGAATGCATTATTTTCTTTGAAGAATGTTCCCAAAGCGCACTGAATCCCTTGAGATCCATATTTTCCCTTTAAAAATAAATGTGTGGGGGTTTTTGTCCTCTCTTTTTTTGTAAGGGATAGGTCATGACAGCATCCTTTGGGAACATATGATCCATCTTTGGCAATGGGGATGGATGAGATTACCATTAAGGTTTCTCCCAGCCCTGTCTGTTTTGATGTAGTAAATTCAAGGTTTCTTTTTGGCTGAGATGCTATTAAAAACACAGAAAACTTGCTTAGTTCTTATGTAAAGTCCACTGCATTTCCAGTGTCCTTTGCTTGTTTAAATTTTCATCCTGTATTGTACCCTGTCATGGAGTCTTTTGTACAAAGACTGCCCCCCATGGCAAGGGGTTAGAACTTGATCTTTAAGGTCTCTTCCAGCCCAAAGCATTCTATGATTCTATCAAAGTTCAGTGCCTGTGAGCTACCTTAAACTATTTTGGCAAATTCAAGCTTATATTAAAAGCTTTTTTAAAGAAGAAAAACCAAACTAAACCAACAAACCCCCAGCACAGTTACATGATGGTGGTTTTCAGTAACTATGATCCCACAGCCTGAACCTAACCTTTCATTCCCTGTTACTTCTCATCTGACAGCCCTGACTTCTCCCTTTTGAAATATTCAGGATTGTGCATTTTTAACCCCTCAGTGAATGCTTTCTCACTTTTTCTCTTAAGTTTATTTCTCAAGTCAGCTAAAAATTTTACATTCCTCTAAACTTATATTTTCTTTCTGAAGTGTGTCATCTCAGCATAGGCAAAATCTCCAGATACGTGTCAGGTAGAACTAAATTCTTTGTTCATAAAGTAATTAGGTAAAAATATAAAATTATCTAACATATGTGCCTCCTGTCTGTGCATATTACCAGTTTATTCGCTTCAGTATGGCTGCCAGCACATCTCAGTCTGGATAAGTGTTTCATAGAGTCATAGAATAGTTAGGGTTGGAAAGGACCTTAAGATCATCTAGTTCCAACCTCCCTGCCATAAGCAGGGACACCTCACACTAAACATTATAAATCATTGCATTAGCAATTCTTCATGTATGTTCTTAATTGTATTGTACTGCTTTTAATTCTTCAGTTTTTATCTGTTGAGGTGGATTACTGTTTGGATGTGGCAGATCTTTATTTTTATTTTTTTAGTAAATGAAAGGAATTAGAGGAGATTGATACAATAACTTATAACTCAAAACTTAGCTTCTATCCCTGGTCCAGTTTGAAATGAGTGCTTTACTGCTGCCAGCGTAAGTGTATAACCATGTTTAGGTGAATGACTTTACCAGTTCCAGATAAATCAATTCTATTAACAAACAAAACTGCTTCTCAACTTACCCTCTCTGTCCCCTTTCATCTGTTAGACTTGTGGTGAAGGCAGAACCAGTACAAGACATTGTCTCTTTACAGGGAACCTTGTAGGGAGAGGGAGAAACTGCCATTTCTCCTCATGGTGGTTAGAGTTTACTGTAGATCCCCAGAAGTCCAACTGCTGTCCAGCAGTCTGTGTTTTATCACAGTCATTTTTCTGTTGGTTTATTTTTGCTTATTTTAATGCTGTTGCTACAAATGTTCTTTGCCAAGTTACTGGGTTACTGCCACATTAAATGAATGGTGGGAAGCTCACAGCCTTGCAAGGACAGCATAGGGCTTTTTGCCTGTGTTCAATCTCAGGGCTAAACTGAGTGCATCTTTTTTGGTTTTGTTCTGTTTTCTCCTTTTTAATTATGTCCTTAAATTAAGCATGAAAGCTGCTAAGTACCAGTATGACCTACTATTGAGAGCAACCTGGATCTAGAACATATGCTCCCTAGGTCTGATCTGAGGCTGTCTGCATGGGGTATGAATTGCATTAAGGTGGGATCTTTGATCTTTACCTGTGTGTATTGGGGACTGTGTGTGAGGTAGTCTTAAAACTTGATAAGCAGCTTAGGAAATGAAGCCATGACACTTCTTGCTGTCTTGACAGGCCGTTTCTGTGAGGAGAACATCGATGACTGTGTTTCAGACTCAGGAGTACCTCGCTGCTTTAATGGAGGGCAGTGCATTGATCAGATTGGGGGCTACAGCTGCATTTGTCTCCCAGGCTTTGCAGGCGAGCGATGCGAGGGAGATATCAATGAATGCCTCTCTAATCCTTGTAACCCTCGTGGAAGTCTGGACTGTGTTCAGCTGATAAATGATTATACATGCATCTGTCGTAGTGCTTTTACTGGTGAGTAGTCGTAAGCATGCTTCCAATTTCAGAGTAATATCTTGAAGAATGGTCATTCTTTCCCTTTCTGGCAGTCATGTTATCTACTCGCTTCCCCTTACAATATCTGATGATTTCCTTACACCATGCCTTAGTTTTTAAAGCAGCCTTTTAAATCTTCTTCCAGAGCTGTCTCAAAAGAATCTCCTAAAACACCTGGCTGCCAAGAATTTTTTTCTGTGGTACTTTTCTCTTCTTCATAATTTCACATTTCTAGTATGGGAAGTTCACATGTCAGCTTCTCCATGGATTTTCCTTTCGCAAAGAAGCGTATGAATTTTCTGTATAAATCATGGTATCTACAATTAGCTTTTGGCCTCTTTTCCACTCTTTGCTCCCTTTCCTCCTTACATTGCTGATGTGGTTAGTATGGAATACTCTGTGTATAGACAGACTGTACATTCCTAGCTTAGTGATGTGATCTTTCCACAATCCAACTTTGAATCACAACTTTGCAAGAATTTCACACTGAGAAAACTTGTGTCTCACTCTCTCTAGGTCTCTTCATTGTTAGTATTGCAGCTATTCTGCTTTCTGCTTCCCACTGGGCATAAGCTTTGGCTAATAGTCTCCAGATGTGTCTTAACTTTTAGCTTTCCAGTTTCTTTGTCAGTTTAACTTTTTGTGTATTCAGTTTTCCTCTGTTTAAACCTTTCACTTTCCCTGCTTACCGGTAACCTTCTCTTCATGTTTTACCAGTATTTTTACTCTTCTTTTTTTTTCTTAAAATGTAAAGCTGCTGATTTTTCGCTAAATTTGTGATTGTCAGATGCAAAGAAATCACACAGATGTACTTTTGAAGAATTAATGTAGTGGTTTTGAATGCATTACCTAGACTGACAAAAAAGAGTTCCTAAAAGAGAGACTTATGAGGGAAGTGGAACCAGGCTAGCTAGTGGGACACCAGTGCAGGTTATCAGACAGGTTTGTATTTCAGTCTGTCTGTTAAGGTTGCTTTTATGAATTATGCCTCATGTTGCTTCTGGCTGTCATGGAAGGGTTGCTGAAACTTGCAGTGTGGGGCATGCAGCACCCTAGGAGGAGCAGAGAGAGCTGCTGTGTCTCAGACATGAAATCTGTCTGGAAATGTTAGGCACAGAGGGGGAGCATGCTTCTTCCACTAGCTGTTCATCTTCAGTGCATTCCACATTGACCTTTCTGCCTGGGAGGGGATGGAGTAGCTTTGCTGTGGCTTGTGACTGATAGGATGCCAGAACTCCATGGGCCATCCTGCCCTGTCTGCTCCTGTCTGCAAGCAGTCTATCTTGGCTGCACATGTGTAGAGACTTCTATTAATGTTTTCCTAGGGGATCCAAGTCATGCTTAAGTCATCCTCATCTCTTTAAAGTCAGAGTTTGAGTCTGTGAGCTACTGCAAATGTTAGTCAGTACAGTGAGACCTCTGTCTAGCTGATCAGTTCTGAGGAGAGTCCACTTGCTTGTCTTATTTACACATGCTGCATCTAGTCCTGAGGGTTGTGCATTTATGGTTAGAGTGTGATGTCCCTTTGGACTCACTGAGCATCTCCAAAAAGTAAGAAAATCCTAGGAACCCCCAAGCTGATGTGGTACAGCACCTTCAGCCTCTCTGCCTGGCTGACGTGGGGGTGACAGCAACAAGTTCTGTCTTTGTGGTGGGTTGCATACATTTTTGAGGAGGCAAACAAGGTGGGCTTCTCCAGATACACCTTGTAGGTTCTGGGGTTGTGTCTTTCTGTACCACTACTTAGCTACTAAAAGAGCATGTGTTATCTGAAAAGATGTTCTCTACCTGTTTTGCTTTGTGATGGCTTTTTGACGTGCACACATGCACAATTCTCTGCTCTCTTTTCCCTGTGTGTCCACATCTCAGGTCGTCACTGTGAGAGTGTCATAGATGTGTGTCCCCGGAAGCCTTGTCAGAATGGAGGTACCTGTGCTGTTGCCAGCAATATGCCAGATGGGTTCATCTGCCAGTGTCCTCCGGTAAGCACCTGAAACAGGATTGCCTGCCTCAGCTGTAGTTCTCTGGCTACAGTCTCATTAGTTTCACTGGTCACTGTAGGTGAATGTTATCTTTTCTGTACTACTTGCACAACTGTCTCCTTGGACACACTTTACTCATATCCTTTATCTGTTTAGCTGGGAAACCCAGGGTTTCCGGGTGCCCTAGGGGAGCGATGCTGCCTGTTATTGCCCCCAGCAATTCTGCTGTTGAGGCATGACAGCTGACTTTTCTGGCTTAAACCTAGCATTACATTGTGACTATTTATTTTCTTGTATTCTGCATGCGGGCTTCAAGATGCCCATTGTTCATGGCTCTTGTAAACCCTTTTCAAAATGTATCAGAGCTTGGTAAGTTCTTGGTATAACCCTGAGGCTAGAGCAGAAAATCATGGCTCCTGCAACAAGACTGAAGGTTTTGTGGGTGAGAAAGGGTTTGCCTCTAGCCCTCAGAGCACTGAAGAGTAAGTTTGTGAGCTTGATTGTTTTGCCTTTTTTCCCCCTCCATAGGGTTATTCTGGAGCAAAATGTGAGTTCAGCAGCCACAGTACTTGTGGACAAGTGAAGTGCAAGAAAGGGGAGCAGTGCATCCAGACATCTTCTGGTCCACGGTGCTATTGCCCCAAGCTATCTGTGGGAGAGGAGTGCCAGACAAACACGGGTTGTGCCAGTGCCCCCTGCCAGAATGGTGGAAGCTGCCACCCACATTCTCAGCCTCCTTACTATTATTGTCAGTGCCCTGTTCACACCCAAGGCAGCCAGTGTGAACAGCCTGTAACTTTCAGCCCAGAGCCCCGAGGATGTTTGGATTCCCAGTGTGCAGAAAAAGCAAAAGATGGCTATTGTGATGAAGACTGTAACACTCATGCCTGCCAGTGGGATGGAGGTGACTGCTCACTGACAATGGAAGATCCTTGGGCCAACTGCTCCTCTTCATTGCGCTGCTGGATGCTTTTCAATGGACAGTGTGATGAGTTCTGCAACACACCAGAGTGCCTGTTTGACAACTTTGAGTGTCAGCAAAATAGCAAAACATGCAAGTAAGGCTTCCTCCTGAGAACAGGTTCTTTGTGTCACTAACTTATCTCCTGCTACTGTTTTCAATAATTGGTACGCTTTGTGCCTGCTGCTCCCATCTCTTCCGTTGTTTCTGTTGCTGGTCCTTGCTCTTGCTGAAAGTTTGGCATCAGGGACTTTCTGCAGCTTTGTGTACTTTTTGTCTATTTTTGGAAAGAAGTTCTGGAATTTGTATGAAATGAACTAACTTGATATCCTGAGCATTGGTGGTGCTTGATGGAAATGCTCTTCTTGCTTTGGAAATGTAAATAGGAGGCATTTCATCTTGTACTGGGTTTTAATAGTACTGCCTTCTATCCTGAATTTCACTCTATACCAGCAATACCTCTGGTTTTATCCCAGCTGTATTTGCTACCTCTGAATGTGCTTTCTCGCTTGTTTGTTGTGGCACTTCTTTCTCTTTGGCTGTGATAAATGTTACAGCTTTGCCGTGATGATTTTCCCTTGGTGAGAAGTGTTATATAGCTTTATTTTAGTGAACAGAATAAGCAGTTCTCTTCCACTGATACCAGAATTGAGCCACCTGTTTTTGAGGTGTCCTGTGCTTCCTAATTCCACCCTGCCAAATTGCAGACTTATCCTGGGGTTGTATTTCTCTCATATATCCTGAATATTATTTTACCTCAAGTGGTTATGAAGAATGTAAGGCTTTGGCCCCTAGACTGCAGGTACGCTGTATAGAATGTGTATGGCCTATATGCTGCCTGTAACCGTTTCACTGTTCTAGGTATGACAAGTATTGTGCAGATCACTATGCAGATGGCCGCTGTGACCAGGGCTGTAACAGTGAAGAGTGTGGCTGGGATGGTCTGGACTGTGCTGGTGACAAAGCTGAGAAGCTGGCTGAAGGGACCCTAATTATTGTGGTCTTGATGCCTCCTGACGAGCTGCTGGGTGATGTTCGCGGTTTCTTGCGCACTTTGGGAACTCTCCTGCACACCAATCTGAGAATCAAGCTGGACTCACAGGGAAATCCCATGGTATTCCCATACTATGGGGAGAAATCTGCAGCACGGAGTCGGCGATCACTTCTGGTCATTCGCAAGCACAGAGAACTAGAGCAAGAAGTCATTGGGTGAGTGGATATGTTTGTCTTCCTCTAGCCTTGTTATGTTGGTAGCTCTTGCTTTTAGGTGTCTGGGCCATTCTGGACCTTCTGGGACTGTGGTCTGGTTTTGTCGTTTGTTGGTTGTTTTTTTTTTTAATGGGGACAAATTCAGTTCTGGGGTGGAATAACTTAAAAACCTGCTGTTTAACCTAGTGCGTTTGTAAAGGCTGACTTCTTTGACCTCTTACTGTGTCTCTGCAGCACCAGGGTGTTCCTGGAGATTGACAACCGTCAGTGTGCAGAGGATTCAGAGCAATGCTTTCAGAACACAGAAGCTGCTGCAGCTCTCTTAGCTGCTCAGGCTATCAAGGGCATGTTGCCATATCCTTTTGTATCTGTCCAAAGTAAGTAATTGCAGAAGGAAAATTGCTTGTGGAGGAAGGAAGTCATCAAACCTGGGCTTGCAGAATTCATGCTCAGATTATTGATCACCATCTTAATATGTCTCACTGTTCAGTAGGGTTTCTGGAAGCTAACATGTTTTCCTTAGTTATAAAAGTGTACGTGTGCAATATGTTTATTCTGCTCTGAGTGGACATTTGGTTAGTAAGGCAAAGCATTTAAGTTTGGAGCCCAGTCATAGCTCACCTGTAGAAACATTAATCTCTATGTGCTGCAGCAATGTTCACGCATTGCACTGATCTTGTCTCCACTAAAAACCATTCATGTGCTCTTAAGTCTTGCATATCTTTATGTAGATCAGGTCTCTGTCCACTGATTGAGGGTGGCCTGTCTTGAGCCAGCAAGACTCTTGTGGAAGGAGAAAGATCTTTGGTTCAGCAGCCATATACTCTAAAAAAATTTTGAGAAGTCAGGGTAAATTCTTACAAGAGTTGCAGCAAAGCCTAAACTTCCTCAAGCCTTTGCTCTAAGTGTGCCACAGTGTAGAGATATTATACTGTCTGTGGGGAAGAGATAGTGAGTGAGAAAAAGAAGTATGTAGATTGTAAATTGTGGTCTCCACCTTGTTGATCTCATTGTATTTTAACTGGAATTTTTAGGTGAACCCTTGTTACCACCGAAGACCCAGTTGCTTTATCTACTTGCTGTGGCAGCTTTGATCATCCTATTAATCCTTCTCTTTGGTGTGATGATGGCAAAGCGTAAACGCAAACATGGTTCACTTTGGCTCCCAGAGGGCTTTATTCTGCGCAGAGATCCTAGTAATCATAAGCGCAGAGAGCCAGTTGGGGAAGATGCTGTTGGACTCAAGTAAGTTTGCATTTAGGCCACTGATAGCTTGTTTATTAGTATGTTAGAGGATTTTGAATGCGGTGTATACATCTTCCATTAAAAGCACTTAACTCCTTTAAAGGTAGAATTTCTTAGGTTATTTCTCTAAATTTTAATACATCTATTTTGGACAGAAGAACTTTAATCTATAAAATGCTAGTAAGAAATCTGATCTCCTGGTTATGTTTGGGTTTTTGACACTGTTTACTACAGCAGCTGGGTACTGTTTGCCTATTTCCTCCTGGAATAGGTGAGACATTCTTAGGCTGATAGGTAACAATGAACTTTTATTACATGTAGCCTGTTAAAGACATGATTCAGAAATAATTGAAAGCTTCCAAAAAAAAAGAAATATATGCCCTTTTTTGTTTTCCACTGAATTAACCAAGTTTGCAGTTCTAAATGCATTTAATGCCATTGTTATCTGCCTGAGATTCCTAATTTCTTAGCCCCTCTGTTTGCAAGCTACCAAACTTGCAAGCATCCCATCCTTGGTCTCTGCAGGCCGGTGTAAGTATCAGTAGTAGCACCTGCTCTGTCTGCAAAGTGATGTGTTCTCCTTGTTTGTTAGAAATCTGTCAGTCCAGATACCAGAGGGTAACCTGGCAGATTCTGGACCAACTGAACACTGGGCAGGTGATGGTGGACCTCAGCCAAAGAGAGCAAAGGTAAGGACCTCAACAACTTGAATACCACCTGAAACCGCTGGTGAGGAAAACAGCTGCATTATGTTGCAGAACATGCTCCTTGCTCAAAACCTCTCTTTGCTCAAGGAATTGTAATGTGTAACTAATGATATCTGAGGAACAAGTCAGGCCAGTAAAGAAAGTAGGTAACTTCTGTTTCAGTGTCCCCTCCCTAACTAGCCCCTCCTGCATCAAAAGGGAACATTAACAGTGGTGTAATGTCTTGCAGTTCAGTCCTCATAATGTATGGTGGGAGTGTAAAAGTTGGGAATGCCAAGCAGAGGTAAATGGAGACCATCATTAGCTTAAAACAAAAAGAACCAAAAAGAAAAAAAAAAAAAAAAGAAAAAAAAAAAACCCCCCAAACCAACACAAAACCCCAAAANAAGTTGGGAATGCCAAGCAGAGGTAAATGGAGACCATCATTAGCTTAAAACAAAAAGAACCAAAAAGAAAAAAAAAAAAAAAGGCAAAGAAAAAGACCCCCAAAACCCAACCAAAAACCCAACAAATCAAAAAACCCCAAAGAAACCGAAAACAAAACCACAAAAAAAAACCCCAACTGAACTAGGAAAACCCTAAGAACGTTCAGTGTCTTTGGCCTCCTGATGACCATTCTGAAGTAACTGTTTATTTCCTGTGTTCAGGCTGAGGATCAAGCCTTGCTCCCAGAAGGTGATGAGCAGATAGATCAGCGCCAGTGGACACAGCAGCACTTGGAGGCAGCAGATGTCTGTGGGAGCACATCACTAGCCCTTACACCACCTCAAGCAGATCAAGAAGTGGATGTTTTGGATGTCAATGTCAGAGGACCAGGTCAGTACTCTGAATGCCCATGTGTTCTGCCAGCCTGCCACTGACCTTCCCTGTCTTCAGCTGCTGGGACTGCTAACATTTAAGAAGTACATGAAGTTTATCAGCAGAAATTCTATGGTACTTAGGGAAAGCTCATGTGTGTTCCAAAAAAGAAAGCTGCAGAGAGTGGGTCATGGTCTGTACCACATGGAATATCATGTAACCAGGAAAAAAAAGAGTTCACTTAGGAAGCACCTGCAGGAAGTACAGCTATAGCGTCTCCTTTGTAACAATGCGTGCCTAAAACATTGTGGCAGAAATTTGGAATGCATAGTTGTGCCAGAAATAACACCCAGCTTCTCCAACTTGATCACTGCAGAGATTTGTGCCAGTCTGCTAAGGACCAGGGTAGCTGGGTTTATACCTGGGGTGTCTGTTTTTTGGGGTGGAAGCAGGATGGCCTTTTCCTGAATAAGATGACTTATGGGAGACAGTATACCCTGATTTGCAGTGTGTGAGACATCGGTGCTGGAACAGAGCAGCAGTACACCAAGATTATTAATGACTTTTTAAATTCATAGAATCATAGAATAGTTAGGGTTGGAAAGGACCTTTAAGATCATCTAGTTCCAACCCCCCTGCCATGGGCAGGGACACCTCACACTAAACAAGGCTCTGTCCAGCCTGGCCTTGAACACCACCAGGGATGGACATTCACAACTTCCCTGGGCAACCCATTCCAGTGCCTCACCACCCTTACAGTAAAGAATTTCTTCCTTACATCCAATCTAAACCTCCCCTGTTTAAGTTTGAACCCGTAACCCCTTGTCCTATCACTACAGTCCCTAATGAATAGTCCCTCCCCAGCATCCCTATAGTTCCCCTTCAGATGAGGTCTCCACGCAGCCTTCTCTTCTCCAGGCTCAACAGCCCCAACTCTCTCAGCCTGTCTTCATACAGGAGGTGCTCCAGTCACCTGATCATCCCTGTGGCCCTCCCCTGGACTTGTTCCAACAGTTCCATGTCCTTTTTATGTTGAGGACACCAGAACTGCACACAATACTCCAGGTGAGGTCTCACAAGAGCAGAGTAGAGGGGCAGGATCACCTCCTTTGACCTGCTGGTCATGCTCCTTTTGATGCAGGCCAGGATACAGTTGGCTTTCTGGGCTGCAAGCACACACTGCAGTCGGCTAATGTTCATTTTCTCATCGACCACCACTCCCAAGTCCTTCTCTGCAGGGCTGCTCTGAATCTCTTCTCTGCCCAACCTGTAGCTGTGCCTGGGATTGCTCCGACCCAGGTGTAGGACCTTGCACTTTGCTTGGTTAAACTTCATAAGGTTGGCATCAGCCCACCTCACAAGTGTGTCAGGGTCCCTCTGGATGCCATTCCTTCCCTCCAGTGTATCCACCGAACCACACAGCTTGGTGTCATTGTCAAACTTGCTGAGGGCGCACTCAATCCCACTGTCCATGTCAGCGACAAAGATGTTGAACAAGACCAGTCCCAACACCGATCCCTGAGGGACACCACTCGTCACTGGTCTCCAGCTGGACATTGAGCCATTGACCACAACTCTTTGCATGCAACCATCCAACCAGTTCTGTATCCACTGAATGGTCCATCTATTAAACTGGTGTCTCTCCAATTTAGAGACAAGGATGTCATGTGGGACAGTGTTGAACGCTTTGCACAAGTCCAGGTAGATGACGTCAACTGCTCTACCCCTGTCCATCAGTTCCATAGCCCCATCATAGAAGGCCACCAAATTGGTCAGGCAGGATTTCCACTTAGTGAAGTCATGCTGGGTGTGCACATGTGCATGTGCAGGGCATTTGCCAGTGAAGACCGAGACAAAGAAGTCATTAAGAACCTCAGCCTTCTCCAAATCCAGGGTAGCCAGTTCTTCTGCTAGCTTCTGGAGAGGGCCCACGTTGTCCCTAGTCTGTCTTTTATTTGCTACATACCTATGGAATCCCTTCCTGTTATCCTTAACATCCCTCATTTATATTTTCAGCTTACAGTGGTCAGCTTATTGAATTCATAGCACAACTGTGAACTTTGAAAGAGATTTCTTTAACATGCACACATGCGCACAGTCTCATCAGTCTCAAATGACTAGATGCAGAAAGAATGCTCTGCTGCTTTTTATAAGTGTAACATTAAGGCTGTGTAACCTGGTATAGGACTGGGCCATCTGGTAATAAACAGTTCCTGTGTTCTAGAAGAGAGAGGGTTGACCAACAACATTATCCTGGTCAGAAGAGCTGCAAGCATGACTTGCGGAGAGGTGATTCTGATTATATTTCGGCAGTGGCTTTTTATTGGATTCTGTGGGAATATTTCCATGCAATTTAATGATGACTGGACCCATTCTCTCAGTTCCCTTCCATTGTCTTTTCTGCTCATTGACCCATTAGGTCTCCTAAATACAAAGCACAGGGAAGGAGGGAATTCTGTGTAATGAGTGTGAGAACATAAACCACGGGTTTCTGCCAAATTTAATCTTTCCTTTATTCCCCCATTGGAGCTTCTAGTTGTGTGATGAGGTGAAAGCTTTCCAAGTGCAGGCAATGACATTCTTAAGACTTCAGACTGCTTATCTTCACATTCACTCAAAGCTTTGTCTAACAATAGCAATGGAATGATACTGACCTGTGAATTGCTTTCCTGCCATTCAGATGCAACTGTAGAGCTTGCAGCAAGCTCCTGTAAGTGATCCCCCTCTGTGTCATCAGAAGCAAGCATCTGAGTTACTGTTGGGGAAGAAATCATTCAGAAAGTCTGAGAAGTGCTGGAGTAATATGTTAGTAAGGAAGGGTAGGATTTCTTACAGTTAATGTAGCTATTCATCTGCCTTGGCCACCTTCCTCTTCCTTTGTAGGCAAAGAAATAGGTGCTTCTGAGAGGCAGTTCATCTGTATCTGCAGCAGAAGTCTCCTGAAGACTAAATGGCTCACACACCAGTAATGCTTTGCTGCCCCTAATTACAAAGGGTGTTGAGGGTGACTGATTTGGGTGCAGGTGTCTGGGCTAGAGCCATCTGAAGCTGGTGAGTTAGATCCTGTTCACATGTGCAGGTGGCAGGTTGAATAGTAGAGGTATTTTCTAGAGGGAGGAAGGGCAAGTTGAAATGCCTCAGTGTACCAAGGGGATTTTCCCTTTCTTAATCCATCACCTTCTGCAGTCTCTCAAGTTTAGAGGGATCCAAGATGTCCTGCCTCCTTTGGAAGTATTGTCTGGAGACTTTGCCAGTGGGTTCTTTGAATCCCAGCTTTCAGTATATTGTGCTTGTATGAGTCCTTCAGTTGGTGAACAACTAGCTTTACCATATGGCCCTGTGTTTTACATGTACTTGGGGACTGTTGTCTTGAAAGATAGCAAACAGAAGAGTCTTTATAAAATGCTCCTGTCACCTTTGTCTCCCCATGCTGTTCTTCCTCAGTGTCGCCCAGAGTGGTGAGGACATTTTTTCACTGGAGTTATTGTGTGTAACCAGGGTAATGCAATTATAGGCATAGCTGATAACACCACCTATAATTAAACTGATGAACTGTCCCTATTATATGCCCCTCTTCTCAGTTACTAAAACTTCAGTGGTTCAGACTGGATTTTTCCATGCTGTGTGTCTGCCTCCAGCTGGATCTGTTTGGGTTCTTTTCCAGCTATTTCAGAGAACAAGTGGAAGGGGGAAAAAAGACATTGTGTCCATAGTTTTTTTTTCCTAGTAGTCCGTCAAGCACTTAATTGTGGCAGTCTAGCTGAATGTGCTTTTTGCTAGATTCATAAAATACCCATATGTGGCCAACTTACAAAGCTCTGAAAAGAGCTGCATGTACCTGTGAGACTTTTAGAGGGCTGGCAGCTAAGTTTTCCAAGATTTAATGCATACTATAGCTGTGTCCCTGTAGAGAAGCTGGGCATGATCATCGAGGACAATTGCAGCGATTGAGCAAGCAAGACTTTTCCTGTGAGTGGTTTTTCCAGGGCTGTAGTGCTGGGGAAAAGGAAAGTTCTTTTCTGTGCTCCTTCTCTGTGCTCTTTGTGTCAGGGCAGTATGGAGGAGACCACAGCCTGACTTGAATACTGAGAAGTATTCATCTGGGACAAGGAAGCAGAGCCAGCGGTGGGAGGGGGAAGCACAAAAGGAAGTATAGCCTTGGACAACAGGCAAGAGGGTCTATAGACACGACTGGATCTTGGAACTGAACCCAGGCCCATACTTCAACACTTCGCTGCCGTCCAACAAATCGTGAGAAGGCAGCTCGGTGAAAGCCTGTGTGTCCTGTCATTTTAAGCCACTAGGAGGAGCGAGCATTCTGCTGCTGACAGCCCGGCTGCCAGCAGATCTGGAGGCCACAGCCCTGCGCTCTGCCGCTGCACCACACTGTTTCCTCTGGCA
The DNA here is from genome assembly GCA_002631895.1 of Agapornis roseicollis. NCBI lineage: Eukaryota > Metazoa > Chordata > Aves > Psittaciformes > Psittacidae > Agapornis > Agapornis roseicollis. The sequence continues at coordinate 227,973 of NDXB01003154.1, forward strand.
GAACGGTAGATTGCTAGAAAGTTTTGGTACTGCTCTAAAGGAGAGATCAAGGAAAGCTAGGCGGTCAGAAGCTGTGCGGATAGTGCACGGTACACTGAGAGGTGTGCAGGCAGGGAAGCTGTTGTTCGTAGGGTCCATGGAATAAATCAGGCAGTTGCTGAAAGATTGTCTTCAGTTTCTGTTAGCAGGTCACACTGGAGAAGCAAAATTTGTGTTCACCTTTGCAGAGCTCCAGTGGGGCACTTAGCAGAGTGGTTCCCTCTTGCTGCCGTCTAAGTCCATCTTATTTTCTATGTGCCTGTAATGTGTGTGGAGTAAAGCAGTAAAATCAGTAAGCAAGCATTAGCATCTACAGTTGAAGTCTTTGGTTTTGAGTAGTGAATATCTTGTAAAGTTCAAAGTCTGCTGAAACTGAAGTACTTCAGTGCTTGTGTATGTGTAGGATGCTACTTCATCTTCAGGGTCCTTCTCATGAAGACCTTGGTGTGTAATAGGTATGAAGGCTTTTGTCTGCATTTAACTTCAGATTAATGCCTGCAAAATGCCACCAATAATCAGTGGCTAGTTATCCAATTATTTTTTGTGTCAGTTGTTTGTTTTCCCTAGGTATGCAATTAGAATATCTGTGTGAATAGTTACACTTAATCATCTGAACTCTCTGAATGTTATAGCACTTGCTTCTCTCTAGGAATTTAGGTAGCCTCTACGTTTTGAGGAACTTTTCCACCTGAGCAGCATTTTTTTGTTTGTTTGTTTTATAGCTGTCTTACTTATTTGAGAAGTATCTGAGTTCTCTTTGGGTGAGATAGGTATTAAATTCCTGCTTGGAAAGAAAACAACTCACTAACTCTGTTGGGCTTTACAATAAGAGAAAAGGTCTGGGTTAAAGTGACTAGAGAGATTGTCTGTAGCTGTAGGTGCTCAAGGGGAGGGGAATGTGAGAGGGTTTCCTTTCCTTTGCTGTCACCAGTTCACTACAATATTTCTTCTGTTGCAGATGGATGTACTCCACTTATGTTGGCATCTCTGCGTGTGGGCAGCTCTGATATCAGCGAGGAAGATGAGGATGCAGAAGATTCCTCAGCAAATATAATAACAGATTTGATCTACCAGGGTGCCAACCTGCAGGCCCAGACAGATCGCACTGGGGAGATGGCGCTGCACTTAGCAGCCCGTTACTCAAGAGCAGATGCTGCAAAACGTTTGCTGGATGCTGGTGCAGATGCTAATGCCCGAGACAACATGGGACGGACTCCCCTGCATGCAGCTGTAGCTGCTGATGCCCAGGGTGTCTTCCAGGTACAGCACCTAAGAACTCACTTAGGAGTAGCTGTGCTCTGTAATTGTATGGGCCAGTCCAAGCTGCACTCTGTTCACTCACAGCCTTGCTTCATGCCTTCCAAAGTGTGATGGCCAGGTGAAACTATTTTGCATCCAGTTTCTTCAGGTATTCATAGCTTGAAGAGCTCAGCATATGTGAATCATCTGGCATGTATTTATTTGGCCTGTTTGCCTCTGTCATCTATTATCTGTGTCCTTACATTTCAGTGCTCAGGCTGCTTTCTCATTATAAAGTTTCTCTTGAGTTTCTGCTAAATCCTTAGTTTTGGTCTGTAGTGGTATTGAAAAATCTTTGTCTTCCCTGTTGTCCAGATCCTGATCCGTAACAGAGTGACGGACTTGGATGCTCGGATGAATGATGGAACAACCCCATTGATTCTGGCTGCACGTCTGGCTGTGGAAGGAATGGTGGCTGAGCTAATTAATTGCCAGGCAGATGTGAATGCCGTAGATGACCACGGTAATGTGAACACAAGATACTGGGCTGGGCAAATATTTTTTATGGCGTGAGTAAGGAGGGATGGGCTTCTGCTCTCCCAGAGTGTGGGCTGCTCATAAATTCCATGGCTAAACCATATACTGGGCTCTCTGGTGGGAGTTTTCCCAGCAATAATAGACTGCAGGCTGCTGCACAGGAGCTTGTTTAGACAGTCCTGGAAAAGAAGCAGAAATATGGGGCTGGATATGGTGGGATTTTCTGGACTGCAGGTGTGACTCTGGATAGGTTATTTTAAAGATGAAAATAAAAAAAATCCCAGAGCAAGTGCTGGAAGTTCCATTGCATCTTGGTGACATAGCAGTATGTCACAGCATGGTGCTTTCCAAACTGGAAACGTAACTCCAGGACATGTTCATGTGTTGTGAGCTGCACTGCAGCTGCTTTCTTCCCTCAGCATGCTCTTTCCATCTTGGTGCTTTAGAAGATAGCTCCTTAGTTTATTACTGAAGTTGCTGGATTTTCCTGCAGGTAAATCTGCTCTTCACTGGGCTGCTGCTGTCAATAACGTGGAAGCAACACTAGTACTGCTGAAAAATGGAGCCAACAGAGACATGCAAGATAACAAGGTACAATTTGGGTGTGCTCAGCAGAGCTGTGTTTCTTCCTTTTGCTCATGGTAGTGAACTTCCTAGTGGAATAGTTTAGCCTCTGTGCTCCGCTGCCATGTATAAAATCATCTCCTGTAATACACCTTTTTCAATGGGCACCTCTCAGGGTGGGTTGGTTGTTCTAGGAGACAATTAATGTGACACTGCATTAAACAGTGCTTCCAGGTGTTGCTACACCACTGAGGGGTTGTTAGCTGTAAGACAGTTACCCCACAATGAAGCCGCTAAAATACCTATTCTCTGTGTTTCCAGGAGGAGACACCGCTCTTCCTTGCTGCACGGGAAGGCAGTTTTGAAGCAGCAAAAATCTTGCTGGACCATTTTGCCAATCGAGACATCACGGACCACATGGACCGCCTGCCTCGAGACGTGGCCCAGGACCGGATGCACCACGACATCGTGCAGCTTCTCAATGAGTACAATGTGGCGCACAGCCCTGCTGGCCACCCAGGTGCCATGCTGAACTCTGCTCTCTCCCCAGTCATCTGTGGCCCAAATAGGTCCTTCCTCAACCTGAAACACACTTCATTAAGCAAGAAGTCACGAAAACTGAATGCTAAAGGCATCATGCCCACAAACCTCACCAAAGATGCAAAGAGGAGAAGGAAGAAGTCCCTCAGTGAGGGCAAAGGGCAGTTTTCGGAGAGCTCAGTGACCCTGTCACCAGTTGATTCCCTAGAATCACCCCATGCTTTTGCATCCGAACCAACATCGTCACCTGTGATGCCGTCACCAGGGGTGTTACACTCATCACCCAGCTCACTGCTGACCGCTCCATCTGTGCAGGCTGCACACACAATGTCCTTCTCCAACCTCCATGAGATGCAGCCCTTAGGTCATGGATCCAGCACGGTGCTCCCGTCTGTCAGCCAGCTGCTTTCACAGCACAGAACCACCCCTCCTAACAGTGGGCTCAGCAGGCTCCGGCCAGCCAACGTTTCTGCCGAGTGGATGAACCGGATGGAGGTGAACGAGTCCCAGTACAACGAGATGTTTGGCATGGTGCCACAGGTGATGCATTCTCACCCCACTGTTTCTCAGCAGAGCAGTTTAGTGCAAGCAGATACAAAGCACATGGGAGTGTCCAGGGAGTCTCTGCCCCCTATCATGACTTTCCAGCTGGTTCCCAAGGGTGGCATAAATCAGCAAGCACTGCCACAGCAGGCCCAGTCAAACTGCGCCCAGAACATGGCTGGTCCTCTTAGCTCCATGTACCAGATACCGGATTTAGCTCAGCTGCCCAGTGCCTCATTCTCCATGGCTGCCATCCCTCAGCAGGACGGGCAGGTGGCTCAGACAGTCCTCCCAGCCTACCACCAGTTCCAGAGCTCAATGGGGAAGTACCCCACACCGCCCTCACAGCACAGCTGCTACTCCTCGGCTACAGAACGGACTCCTAGCCACAACCGGCACTTACAAGGGGAGCACCCGTACCTGACTCCATCACCTGAATCTCCAGACCAGTGGTCCAGCTCCTCCCCGCACTCTGCCTCTGACTGGTCTGATGTGGCAACCAGTCCCAGTAACAACCAGCGTGGGCCAGCTGCCACTCACATGACGGAGCAGCAGCGGAACAATATGCAGGTGTATGCCTGAAGGCTGGCCAAGGTGAAGCCCAATCAAAAAGTGGACTCCAGAACTCATGAAGGTCTTCCAGGATGAAAATGAAGAACCATTTTAGTATCCAAGAGTCTTAATGAGCCTAGGCTGTTCTTTCCTTGGAGGGACTGTGGTCGCCGTAGGCGTTGTATGCTTTTATGCTAAACAGAGAACTGTAGAAGCTGGTGATGGAGAAGACCAATTGGGTCACTTCTAACCAACTCCCATGCACCTTGGATGTGATTGCTGTCTGCACTGGATTCTCCAGTCTGCTTTTAAATATGTTCCACCATGTCTCTGGGGAGACAGCTCTTCAGCTTAATGCATCTCATGGTCACTTCTCCAGCAATTTAGCCAAAACCAGCTGCATATCCTTATTTTGTTACTACTTCTGTTACCCACATAACCTCTCTCTGAAGCACCTTCTACTAGTTCTCCTCGAGTTCAAGTTGCCTTGTCTTGACACAGCTCAGAGCTACACCCACATTCCTAGACTCCTCCTTCCCTTGGCTGCCCTTGCTCAGCAAGCGAGTCAGACTTCCCAAAACACCTGCAGGTCAAGTGACACTTTCTGTCACACAGCTTCACCCTGCCCTCTTCCAGAGTCTTTGCCTTATACAGACCCACTAACACCCCTTAGTGTTCTCACTGCCTGCCCCCCAGGTATTATGAGATTATATATACATATAGTCTTCTCTTAGGTCTTTTTGTTGGTTGTGTTTTTTTACCTTGCTCCCCCAAACGCTGGTCTGACCTGGTCTTCCCCCCGTGGTGGCCTGTAGGCTCATCTCTCTCGTGTTGTATGTCTTCCCTGAGACACACCTGACCGTTTTGACACACTACCCTCCCTATACCCCTGTCCTTCCAGGTGTGTCCATGACTGCCTTCACAGGCTCCCATGCTGGAAGAGATGCCCTGCAATCCATACAGGCCTTTCGGGAAACTCTTGGTATGAGCATGAGCATTTCAACACCTTGTAACGCAAGCTCCCAGCATTCTTGCACAGTACTCCCCGCCCCTCCATCCAAGGGTGGCTGTGTCCTGTCCTCCAGGTACCATATGCTGCTTTGTCATGGTATTATCAAGAAATGTCAAGGATGTTGTTACGTGTTTGCAGTGTGTCTCCTGCATCAGGAACCATGTCGAGCCCTTTGAAAAGCGTCCCTTCCATTCCAGCCTTCGGACAGGGCTGCTTTGTGTTTCCCTCTCATCAAGGAAGCTGCAGCACTGACTCCAGAGCAGGCTTCCAGCAGGAGCAGCATACCTGAAGCCAGGAGCTGACCTTAAGCAGCAGGCAAAATAGCTCAGAAACCATTGCCTGCTGCAGTTCAGTTAACAGGTTTGGGGCTGTCCTCTGCTCTCAGCTTCAGCCCATACCAAGGTTTCCCAGCCAAGATGCCTCATGTTCTCTGTGGGGCAGTAGTGCCATTTGTACTGCAGCTTCCCTGAGATTTTTGGAGTTACGGAAGCCAGCTCTCACTGACCTTAGAAAAACAGCCGCTCCTTCTGCTTGGTCCGCAAGAGTAATGCTTCCCTGAAGGGCTCTGAACCAGTCAGCAGCCGAAGTGAACATTTCTGGGGTTGGTTTGCTCCTACCTCTTCAGGGGAGCCCTGCAGATGCATGTTCCAAAGAGATCGGGGCTGTCGGCTCCCGCCAAAGGACAGAGAAGGCCACTCCCCACCGAGCAGCAGCCCTTCAGCATCCTACCATGTACAGTATTTCCTTCGATGCTTCTTTCCACTCTAATCAAGGGCAAAAGCTTTTTCTTTTGATTTGACTCAATGGTACATGAAGGCAGGGCCTCAGGGGGAGCTGGTTCCCGGGGCCATCATTTTGGGCTGAAGTTTTTGACTCTGAAGTTACTGCTTTTTACGATGCACCCAGCATTCCCTGGCACGCTTGCTGCAGTGCATCCTGTGAAGTTTAGCTGCAATCGACTCAGATCTCCAGGCAGGAGCCTGTGAGCTCCTGGAGTTCTGTCCAGGTACATGTTTCACTGCAAATAATGAAGTGTTGCTACATCGATGCTAAAGAAACAAAGGGCTTTTCCTTGTTAGCCCCAAATAACCAAGTGCCTTTTTAAATATGTGGCTACCTTTTACAAGATGAGTGCTTTCTGTGGAATGAAGCCGGCTTCATGCCTGGTGTGTTAATACGATGGCCCTCTGCCTTTCTTTTTTTTTAACTACTTGTAAAGATAATATCTCCTTAAGGTGGTATTTTATCTCATAAGTTGTAGAGTAACCATTCACACAGCAGCATTTTCCTATATTAATAATGGAAAATATTTGCTTATTTTTACATTTTTTATAAAAGTCTTTTATGAAAATAGTTGCTGCAAAATGTATAAGCAATTTTTATCCCCAGAATAAAGAGTATGTGCCCAGTGTCTGTGTGCTGCTGTTTTCATTTGTCTTCCCAGCTATTGTGGCAGAGCCGTTGGTTATGAATTAATCCTCAGTGTTTGATGGCTGTTCAGACCCCTGACAAGCAAAGGCTTATTTGGGCCTGTGGAGTTCATGTCAGGAGAGAGCTTTTGGGCCTTAGGGGTGTTCTGTGATGTGGCTCTGCACCACATGAGCCCTAACACTTAGCTTCATCCAAGGGAGCTGTGCCTAGGAGCTGAAAACAGCCTAGCTGGGCTATAGCTGGAGGATGCTGGGACTTGGTTAGCTGAGAAGGGGCAGCCAAGCAGCTGGGCTTACTGGGAAGGATGGGGAAGGACTGGACTGGGGCCTTTTTGGGATGCTTTGAGTAAGAGCTCTCACTTGCCTGGGAGCTGGAGAAGGGCTCAGGCTTTTGTGTGGCTTTTAGAAAGGTAGTGATTAGTGGAGCCATGGGTTTGCTCCTTTCAGGTCCTGCTTGCTTCCCGGGACTTCACTGTTCTTCCAGCTGGGAGGAGAACCAAGGCTGCCTCCCTGGCTTTGGCTTGGAAGCTGGTGCATGAAGATGTGCATTCCCAGCCTCTGAAATGGGGAATCATGGAATGCCGTTTTCAGAACTGAAGTTTGACTTCAACAGTTGGAGAGCAAGCTGACAATGGCTGCCGCCTTGTATTTTGAGCAGGGAAGTGCCACTGAAGCCCTGGGCTCCACTAGTGCTCCCCTGGCCAGCTTCCAGCTCTCACTGTGGACTGGGATGGAGCCAATAGCTGAATTACGATGCCTAGCAGGCATAAAGCTGCTGGGGGCATTTTAAGGGTTTAATATTCAAACAGCACAGCTCCTTTATCTTCCAGCAGAGCCAGCTTGGCAAGTGCAAAGCTCTGGGAGGCTTTCATCCATGTTCTCGCACAGGTTGCACATCTGAGCCAAAGTTTAGTGAGCTCTGCTGTGTTTCTGGCACAGCTACAGTGGGTTTGATGGTGCTCAGGTTGAGACTTGAAGCTGCATCTCCTCAGGGATGGCGCATGCCTCTGCCCCCGCCCAGGATAATGAGGGGCTTGTGAAAACTTGTGTGTCGCATCCAAATAAGCCTAGTTGAACCAGCCAAACAGGGGGCTGGGACATCCCTTACCTAACTGAGGAGCGATGGCTCCTTTGGGGAACGTTTTCATGGTTTTCCACAAAACAAGGCTGAATCCTGTCTTCTGGGGGTTGCTGTGTTTGAAGGGTTTCCCCATCAGATAGAGCAGCTGGTCTCTCCAAGAAGAAATCGTAGCAGGCAGCAGCTGTGTTTGGACACAAGAAGGCTTTTACCCCTTTGATTCTAGAAGGTGCCTAGCAAGCTGGCTGAGCCTTGAGCGGCCTTGGGAAGCAGCAGCAGCTCTAGCCTGGCTGTGTGGGTGAAGGAGATGGGTCTGATCCTCCTCCCACCGCAGGGCAAGAGCCAGACCTGCCACTGCATGCTGGTGTAGAGCTGCTCCCTGTGGGTGTAGCAGTACTTGCTGCCTTCGTGTTTCAGTAAATACTGCCACAAAGGAACCATGTGAGGTCTCCAGGGGACATGGCTTGAGCCAGGCAGGCAGCAGAAACAGCTTCAGTCTGCTGCGAGCCCTCCATGTTGGGGAAAGGTGGGCTCAGCTCTGGGGATGGATACTCTGTGGGTAGCTGCTTCCTGGGTACCTCCCAGTGGCCTTCTCCAAGGGTCTTGGGGAGGGCTGAAGGAAGGAAATGCAGGTGTTGGCCATAGCTGGCAGCCGCAAGGGCACTGGACAGTTTTGCACCCTCTGGACAGGCAGCGTGAGGAGCTCTCGAAGCTGCTTTGCTGTATTATCCAGCAAAGCAGTGCTGCAGAACAGCATGGTCAAAGCAGTAGGGTAGATGGGCTTCAGTCGTCTCCCACCAGTGCAAGAGGACAGCCTGGGGTGAGGAGCAGGGACAGTGGCAGAGAAGGCTGTGCCTAACCTTGCTGAATTGCTGTGCCTGCTGGGGCCACGGCAGCCCCTCTGCTGTTCTGTACCAGCAGCAGCCTCCGCAGGGCCAGGCTGCAGGTACCCGTAGGGCAGGGGTGGTGGGGGGCTGCAGCTTCAGGACCTCCCCCTTCCTCCCACAGGATGCAGGCTGATGAAGCCCTGCGTCAATGTTGGGAGAGGGCTGGGCACCCCCACTGCTATCTGATGGCACCCACCAGCCCCTGGCCACAGGCTGTTCCCACATCCCTGCATCCTGCATCCTCCTGACAAACATTCCCAGGCAGTTCAAACAAGGGTGGTGTGTGGGATGACGCATGGCAGGAAGTGGGGCCCGGCCATGTGCCATCCCTTGGCTGGGGACATGGGCAATGTCAGCAGGTGGTAGCCATGGCCCAGCCACTCACTGCAGGGATGCTCCAGCCAGGATCAGTGCAGGCTGCCCTAGGGCTCACCCGTGCCAGCCCCTAGTCCAGCCAGAGCTGGGCCAACAGGCATCCCTGCCCGGTCCTAGGCTGCTCTTTGCTGCAAGGTTCTTCCTATGTTTACATTGGTAATTTACTCTAATTGCAGGGGATTTATTGACCAACTAGGAGAGGTTCTTCCTGTCTTTTCTAACGAAAAGTTAAATGCAAACAGAGCAGAGATCTGGGCATCTTTCCAGCAAAGTAGGGGGGATGGAGGGGAGTCAGCATTGAGATTTTTATGGTGGGAACCACCTGATCTGGGCAAACACCGATGCTGGTGAGCGCTGGGCTATAAAGGACAGCTCTTCTCTCTCGGCGGCCCACAAGAAGCCATTATTCCCCCCGATCTCCAGAGATCAGGTGAGGATGGGGACCCTCACAGGGCGGCTGGGGCCTTGGGGTGCTCCACGGTGGCTTGTGGGTGAGCAGGAGCCTGTGGCAGCCCCGGCAGCTCCAGGGGAGCTGAGCGCTGCCCTTGCTGCCTGGGACAGGCTGCAACAATGCAATTTTCAGCTCCACACCGGCTTTTGTCACTGCTTCTTTGAGGGGAAAACAAGCTGAGTCTGCAAATCAGCCCCCATGCCCAGAGATTAGCCCAGATAAAGGTGATGATGTAGTTGATTTGCCTTTCTGGCCTGGGTAGTGCTATGAGCTTGGGGTTGACAGTGATGCTGTGTGCATAGTCCCTTCAGCCCTACCAGCTGCGTTTCTGCCTGTGCCATTGCTGCTTATGCCTGATGCTAGGGCAGGGTTGCATTTCCCTTACCTATGCCTGTGGCAGATGTGTTCCCATGTCCCCACGGAGCAGCTTGGCTCACCCAGCCAAGGCTGGGACTGGTGGGGCCAGGACACAGGGCTGCAGTAGGGACCCTGAGCCATGCCTGGGGATGGATGGGGTGCTGGCACAGGGTGGGGAGCTGTGCCAGAGGAGAGGGAGGCACAGCCCCAGGGCTGCCATCTCTTCCAGCTGGCTGAAAGGAGGCAGATTCAGCCCACAGCAGGGCAGGGCTGCACCTTCTCAGCACAAGCAGCATCCCCCATCCCTGAGGGGGTTTGTGTGACCCCCTGCACTCTTACAGAGGACACTTCCAGGAGCAAGGAGCATGATGGCAGCAGGCAGACTTTCCCTCCTGCTGTTGGGCTGCATGGGGCTCCTGCAGCCAGCTGGTAAGTTCCATGACTGAGGGGCAGCCAGTTCTACAGTGTGGCTGGGCATAAGCCATGGTCCCCTTTGGCTGGTGATGCCAGCTCCCCCATCCCTCCCTGTGGCTCTCCCTCTGCAGAAGCCCGGTACGTAGGCTACTGCCCTAAGGGCTGGTACTACTACAAGCTCAGCTGCTTCAAGTATTTCAGTCAGCTCCAGAGCTGGGATGAGGCTGAGGTAAGGCTGCTGGGGTACAGGGGTGGCTGGGGGGAGCCATCTGCTGGGAATGCCCTGGCACTCATGGCTTTCCCTGTAGAGGCAGTGCCAGGACAGCTATGCTGGCGCCCACCTGGCCTGGGTGGAGGAACCCCAGGAAGCAGCCACCCTGCGGAGGATCATCTCCTACTACCAGCATGTGCAGCCCGTCTGGCTTGGCCTCCGCTCTGGGCTGCAGGTGAGGTTGGGAGCAGCAAGGTGGTGGGGGCTGTGGGGCAGCAGAGCCATGGCTCTAATCCGCTCTCCCTGCACAGAGCCAGGCCTGGCAGTGGGTGAGTGGGGACAAGTACAGCATCACCAGTGGACTGCCTGGGAACGGTGCCCGTGGGGGGACCTGTGGCATGCTGACCCACCTCAGTGGTGAGTGTCCAGACCCCGCACCCACCTCCAGTGCTCTGTCTCAACCAGCATCCCTCCCTCTCCCTCCTCCGGGTCCCACCACCCTGGGGGGCTATGGCAGGCAGAGATGCTGCCCCTGTCCTCAACATGACCCTGCCAATCCCCATCTCTCTGGCAGGCTTCAAGCTGTGGTCCAGCACCGACTGTGCCCAGCAGCATCACTACATCTGCAAGTTCACAGCCTTCCACTGAGGACAGCGCCTGGGCCCATGATGGGCCCCATATCAGCTCCTTCTGTCACCTCTGCTCCTCACCCCCAACTCCTAAAAAATACACCTATAAAAACCAGGAGCATGCAAGTGCTGTGTGAGCTTGGTGCTGGTGCAAAGCCCTGGAGAATGGAAGGTACAGGCTGGATATTAGGAAGAAGTTTTTCCCAGAAAGAATAATAAAATATTGGAACAGTCTGCCCAGAGAGGTGGTGGAGTCACCATCCCTGGGTGTGTTTAAGAAAGAGACTGGATATGGCACCTGGTGACACGGTTTAGTCGTGGTGTAGGGCATGGGTTAGACTTAATGATCTTGGAGGTCCCTTCCAACCTGGGAATTCTGTGATTCTGTGAGAGGCGGGTGCTGCCGCGGCTCCCTGAGCTTCCCAGCTTCCTGGGTCTTTGGCACTGCCGGTGCTGTCAGAGCCTTTTGGGAGTGAGTCCCAGGAGCCGCAGGGCTGGTGGCTCTCCCAGCTGGGCTCTCGTGATTGTTCATTCCCAGCTGTTCTGTGCCAACTGGGACAGGTGTCTCTGGGGAGCAGGGGAGGGGACAGGAGTGTCCTCAGGGTGCAGGACATGGATGTGGGTGAGGATGGGAGCTGTTGTGGGTGTGCACATGTGAGGGTGGGTGCCCCCCTGCGTGCAGGTGGCTTTGCAGGGGTCTGGGGCTGCGATACTGCCCATGGCCATGTTGACAGCAGCGCCAGGACCAAAGGTCCCTTCTCGTGTCACACCGCGGTGCCACGGGCATCACGTGGCTGTTGGCTGTTTTGAAGACGGCTGTGCCCCCACCCAGCTCATGGGCTTCTTACCCCTGAGGTGAACCGCCTCCCGGGCAGCAGGGACGGTGCTGGCACCACATCCCTGGCCACCCTCTGCTCCCGCCCTGGCAGCCCAGGGCAGCCGGGGAGGGCACCCAGCAGCTCACACACCATGAGGTGACCGGAGCTGTGCGGGTGCGCTGCAATCACCAGAACTGACACCATCCTGCAGCGTGGGGAGCCGGGGCTGCAGGAGAGCCCTTTCCACTGCCCAGCCCTGCCGCCAGCAGAGCTCATCCTCAGGTTTTGGGGTGCAAGGTAGAGACATCTTGCAAGTTCCCTCCTCCGAAGCCAGCACTTGCTTGGCTGTCCCTGTCGTGTTGGCTGCCGCTTGGTGACCTTTGAGCGCCAGGGTCCGATGTGCTGATAAGGGCCGGGAGGGCTGTGCTGTGCCGCCCGTGCAGTTTATAAAAGCACCACACAAGGCGTATCCCTGCGTCCCACCGTCTGTGCAGCAGCAGGGGGAAGATGTTGCGCTTGGTTGGCCGCGCCGCGCGCTGCTGGGGGGCAAGGCGGACGTCGCCGGGGCCGGAATGGGGACCCCAGCACGCCACGGTTGTGCAGAGGGCATGGTGAGCACCCACGCGGATTGGCTGGGCTGGGGGCATATCCAGGGACAGGTCGGGGAGCTGGCAGTGCTCTTAAACCTTGCTGGGGAAGGAGATGCTCTCCCTCCTCCCACAGGGCTGCTAGGGAACCATCAGGGATTTGGGGTGCTCATAGCAGCACTTCCCTGGGACCACTGCATGTCCCCAGGGCTCAGGGCTGCCATGGGACCATCCCTGCTCCCTCTGCCCCACAGTCTCTCCAGCACTGCTGGGACGGGCACCTGGCCCAAGGACGTGGGTATCCTGGCGCTGGAGGTGTACTTCCCTGCGCAGTATGTGGAGCAGGAGGAGCTGGAGCGGTATGATGGTGTGGAGGCTGGCAAGTACACACGGGGCTTGGGCCAGCAGCAGATGGGCTTCTGCGCTGCCCACGAGGACATCAACTCCCTGTGCCTGACGGTGGTGCAGCGGCTGGTGGAGCGCGGGCGCCTCTCCTGGGATGCCATCGGCCGCCTGGAGGTGGGCACCGAGACCGTCATTGACAAGTCCAAGGCCGTCAAGACTGTGCTCATGCAGCTTTTCCATGACTCCGGCAACACTGACGTGGAGGGCATTGACACCACCAACGCCTGCTATGGGGGCACGGCTTCACTCTTCAATGCAGCTGCCTGGGTGGAGTCTAGTGCCTGGGATGGTGAGGGGATGACTGTGCCATGGGGATGGGGGGTAGCATGTTGTGTGGATGCCATGGGATGGGGGAAGGAGGCAGGAGATGTCCTGAATCCGAGAGATGCCCTGGCAAGGCTCAAAGGGAGCTTTTGCCCCTCCCAGCTCTCCATCTCTCCTGTTGTTTGCCCACCTTGGCCATGACACCCAGCAGCATGGAGGTGGGACTGCATGAGGGCCGTGGGATGGAGGCTTCCACCACTAATGGCCTCACTGGCCCCCCTGTCCTCCCTCAGGTCGCTACGCTGTGGTGGTGTGCGGGGACATCGCCGTCTATGCCACAGGGAACGCACGGCCCACAGGAGGTGCTGGTGCCATTGCCATGCTGGTGGGACCCAATGCCCCACTGGTGCTGGAGAGAGGTTGGTGTCATGGGGCCCTGGGGATGGTAAGTTGGGGAGTGCTGTCCCTGGGGGACATAGCCTGACAGAGCTGCTCAGTTCCTGCAGTGGGAGTTCTGCTAGCCCTGGTGGCTGCCTTGTGCTTGGTATCCCAGGATCCCAGCAGACATGTTCCTGTGGGTACCATGGAGCAGCATAGGGATGCTGGCAGATATCAGGGCTGGCACAGCATGGCAGGCAACTCCTATGGGTGCAACCATCTGGCTGGGACTCCCCGTGCCCCCTAACAGCCAGCTCTCCCTGTGCCACCAGGCCTGCGGGGAACCCACATGGAGCACGCTTATGATTTCTACAAGCCAGACCTGTCCTCTGAGTACCCAGTGGTGGACGGGCAGCTTTCCATCCAGTGCTACCTGCGGGCGCTGGACCGCTGCTATGCCGTTTACCGCCGGAAGGCAGAGACCCAGTGGAAGCAGGGTAAGCAGTGGCACCACTGGGATACCCACACAATCCCACTGGATGCTGATGGCCACAAATTGCCTTCCAGCTGGCATTCAGCGGCCCTTCACCCTCGATGACTTCAAGTTCATCATCTTCCACACACCTTTTTGCAAGCTGGTGCAGAAGTCAGTGGGGCGGCTGCTGCTGAATGACTTCTTGGCCACCCCCAACCCTGACACAGCTGCTGGCCTCTATAAGGGGCTGCAGGCCTTTCGGTGGGTCCCCATGCCATGTCCCACATCACCCAGCCCAGCTGCAGACATGCCTATGTGGGGCTCAAGACAGCCTGTCTCTGAGCAGTGGTGTGAAGCTGGAGGACACCTACACCAGCAAGGATGTGGAGAAGGCATTCCAGGCGGCCAGCCAGGAGATCTTCAACCAGAAAACCAAGCCATCCCTGCTCCTCTCCTCCCGCAATGGCAACATGTACACACCATCCATGTATGGCTGCCTGGCTTCCCTCCTGGCACAGTGAGTCCCCCAAAAGAGCTGGCTCAGGGTTGGGGGGGGGTCATTCTGGGGAGGGCAGGTTTTGTCCTGATTGGCTGGCTATGCAGGTGCTCCCCAGAGACTTTACACTTTCATTGCACATTTCCCCTGCTGTGGATGTGTCCCACTCTGTGCCAACTCCCTGCAAGCCTTTTCATCCCAGCTCACACAAAGTCCTTTTGGCGCTGGGAGGATGAAAACCCCATTGTCATGCCTGGCAGAATGGCTGACCCAGCAGCAGAGGAGCCATGGGAACAGCCAGGCACCCAGCAGGAAGAAAGCCTCATGCTAGGGCTCCCTGGCACCACTGCAGTCCAGAGCCATGCACCCTCTGTAACGCAGCCCTGAGTCCGAGAACCCCCTGGCCTGCAAACAGGGCAGGAGGCAGCCTGCTCCTACACCACCCCCAGCCCTGCATCCCCCCAGCTCCAAACCCATTCTCACCTCCCAACCCCTCAATGCAGGTCCTCAGCGCGGGACCTGGCCGGCTCCCGGATCGGTGCCTTCTCTTATGGCTCGGGGCTGGCTTCCAGCATGTTCTCCTTCCGTGTCTCACAGGATGCAGCCCCGGGTGAGCCCTGTGGGAGAGGGGGCCTGGGAAGGGCGGGAAGTGTGGGGCTGCAGGGCTGGGGCTGCCGGCTGTACCATCTGACCCAAGGGGTGGGTGACCACTGGTAGGCTCACCCCTGGACAAGCTGGTCTCCAGCCTGGCTGATCTCCCGGCTCGCCTGGATGCCCGCAAGCGTGTGGCCCCGCAGAACTTTGCCGAGATCATGAAGCAGCGGGAGGAAACCCATCACTTGGGTGAGTGGGGCTGGAGGGATGCAGCACCCCTGACAGGACCCCACAGTCCCACTGAGAATCACCATCCTCTCCCTGCAGCCGACCACACTCCCCACGGCTCCCAGGCAGATCTCTTCCCTGGCACCTGGTACCTGACACGAGTGGATGCCAAGTACCGCCGGCAGTATGCCAGGAAGCCCATCTAGGAGGGACTGGAATGGTGAGCCCTGGGGAGGGGTGTGCTCTCTTCCCTGCTGGCATCCCCTGTTCCCTATCACATACTTCCTCATCCCCAAATCTGGGGCTGGCCTCTGCAGGAAACCCCACCTTGGATGGCTGGGAAATGGCCAGCAGCACCGCTGGCCCTGGAGCTGGTGGAGATGGCAGCATTTCCTGCAAGCATGTAGGCAGCATGAGGGAATAAAGGCACAGACGAGAGGGGGCAGCAGCCCGACTCCGGCTCCTGGTCATGAGTGGTCCCCTCCCACCCAGAGGCCCTTCCCTCAACCACCTTGAGACTGGATCACAACCTCTTACAGGATTTATCACTCGGCCACTTGATCCATTGGGCACGTGTCTCAATGCCCTCTACTTCCCCGGGATGGGAGTATGCCCTGACATTCTGGGGAGCCAAGTAAAGTCTAGCTCCCCAGTCTCCAGTTTAGGGGTGGCAAGGCGCCATTTTCCTCATGACGTAGGTAAATGGGAGCATCCCCACAGGAAAACTCAGGGGGCTGGAGGAGGCAGCTGATGTGGGGGCTCACGGGAGGGCTCAGCCCCCTTGGAACACTGCCTGCTCTCTGGACCATGTCCCAGCACAGGACTGTGGCCAGACGGGATCTCAGTGGGGCTGTAGCAGCTGCAGAGACCTTTGCACCCTTGAGCAAACAGCAGAGTGGGGCACTGGGGTCTGGAGGGAGGGAGGTTAGGGAGGGATGTCTGGAGTCAAAGTCAAGGGACTGCACAGATAAGGCATCACATGCTCTTTCCTTCTGGACCCTTTATAGAGCATGGGGCCACCCCAAGCCCAACATGGGGGCCAGGAGTGGCCGGGTGTGATGCTCCCCCAGCTGCAGGGGGTAGTCCAGGTATTGTGGCCCAGGGGGGAGAGCCGTTTCTGGCAGTCAGGGCCTACAGGTGGAGCTGGAACACCTCTGTGACCCATGACTTCAGCTCGCCAAGGTCAGGCAGCGGAGCTGAGAGCCCCATGACATTCCACTGCTCTCCCGCCACCATGCTGGAGCTGTGATAGGACTGGAGCTGAACTCCCACCTTCCCCAGCAGCCCTGCAGAGGAGGAGAGGGGTTAGGGACCATGTGCTGCCCCACCGCCCCAGCACCCAGTGGGTAGCTGGGCTCTGCTCACCCCAACACCCACAATGCCATTTCTTTCCCCCCACCCCCCTCCAGTCCTTTGCCCCACAGCCCCCAACCTCCTGCCCCCATCCAGTCTCTCCATGCAACATCTGTCCCTTCCTGCAGCTGCAGGGGCTCAGCTTCAAGGCAGATGTGGGTTCCCTCCCCAGGTTGCCCCTCCCAGCTCAGGGCCAGTGTGGGGGCTCACCAGCAAGTGTGGACAGAGCACTGAGCTCAGAGGCTTTAGCTCTGTAGATGAGGATGGGGCCAGCCAGTGGGGCTGCCTGCTTGAAGGTGGCCCCATTGAGCTCCCGCAGCACCGGGGTGCTGCCCTGCACCGTCCCTGCTACCTGGTGTGGGGTGCCCTGCAGGGACACCTGCAGTAATCCGGCACTGCTGTCAGGCTCAGGGGCCACATCTCTGTGTGTGGTCGTGACCTGCTGAAGACACGTGGCTGCTCACTGCAGCTCTTGGGCATGGTAGGGCGCAGGAGGCATCCCAAGGGATACACCTTATCCTGAGAGCTTCATTAGCAGCTCCAGGGGGGGATCCCAGGTTCATGCCACTTGGAAGGAAAGGGTCTGGGTGTGCCAGGCTGATGCGCAGAGCCTGGCCTGTCTACGCACCTTTAGCCCAGCCTCCTGGGCCAGCAGCAGGGCATTCACCAGGGTCACCTCCTTCTCCACACCTCCAGCCAGCATGCCCGCAGTCACAGCAGGCATCAGGTAGCTCCCAGCCTCCCGCAGAGGTGTTCCTGGGGCACAGGAAGGAAGCAGGGTGTGAATGGGTGAGCAGCAGAGAGGTCAGCCCCATACTGGAGCAGTGAGCCTGGGGCTGGTCCTTCCACCCACCCATCCACCCATCTCTACTCTCATCCATGCACCAATCCACGCACCCATTCATCCATACACCTGTCCATACCGCTATGTTTCCATCCTCCCACCACACTCCCATCTCATCATCAACCACCCCATGTTCATCCCTTGTCCTGGCCTCTCTTCCATCCTTCTTCCCATTCACCCAGCCCAGTGGGTCCCTGCACACCCTGCTGCACTGCGCACCCATCAGTGTCCCTGCACTCAGACATGGGGCACAGCCTCACCTAGGGTGCAGACCTGCACGCTGCCCTGTGCTTTCTTGCCTGCTGTGCGCAGCACTGTGCCCAGGGCCCTGGCCAGGGCAATCCAGGGCTTGGTCTGGGGTTCAAAAGCCTTGCTGAGAGCCTGGCCGTTGACCTGAGAGGAAAAGCAGGGAGAGCCATGGAACCTAGCAGTGAATATATGTGGTTGCTCCCAGTGCATCCATGTTTTACAGATGGGGGAACTGAGGCACGGAGGAGAGGTGCCTAGGAGGGGACTCACTATGCCAGCCAGCCCCTTCCCTGTGGCCATGTCCACAATCTGCATGGCGATCTCCTTGCCACAGCGGCTCTGTGCCTCCCGTGTGCTGGCCCCCAGGTGTGGGCAGCAGATGACATTGGGATGGTTCACCAGGTCTCGATCCTTCGGAGGCTCCTGCCAACACAGTCCCATCAGACCGCGAGCTCCCAGCACTCACCGGAGATCTGGCAGGGGGCACTCGGCTCTCCTCTCTTGACAGGAGGGAAGCTGTGCCTGCAGGGTTTGCTGAGCTGCCCGGCCTGGCCTGGGCAGAGTTAAGGTGATGCTGAGACAAAGCCAAACTCGGGGGTCCTCCCAGCGCTGCTCACCTGCGTGAAGACATCGAGGGCGGCTCCACCGCACTGCCCCGACCGCAGCGCCCGCAGCAGCGCACCCTCGTCCACAATTCCCCCGCGGGCGCAGTTCACCACCTGCACCCCGCGGCGGCACTTGGCGAAGGTGCTGTCGTTCAGGAGCCCTGCAGAGGGAGTGCTGTGAGCGGGGGGGGGCTGCCGGCTCTCCCCAACCCCCCTGTGCTGGCAGCTGCCCGGTACCTGTGGTGGAGGGCAGCAGCGGCGTGTGCACCGTGATGAAGTCGCAGCGGGGCCAGATCTGCTCCAGTGGCAGTTGTTCCACGCCGAAGGTGGCCGAGGTTTCAGGTGTGATGATGGGGTCATATCCTATGGTCTGAGGCAGAGTGGGTGTTTGCTCTTGCAGCCCACCACAGAGGGAGGCCATGCTTTCCGTTGCTCCTCCATGCCCCAGCTCCTTACCTTCATGCCAAAAGCCTGCATGCGGGTGGCCACCTCCCTGCCGATGCGCCCCAGCCCCAGCACACCCAGTGTCTTCCCGTTCAACTCCATGCCCATGTACTGAGGTGCAAGTAGAGAGTGAGAGAGCACACCCCACACAGGCACCCGCCACCCAGTCCTGCCTGGGCTGCTGTGCCTGCCTCCTACCTTCTTACGGTCCCACTTGCCCTCCTTCATGGAGGCAGCTGCCTGCGGGATCTGCCTAAAAGGGAAGCTGCAGTCAGCGCAGGGGCACGGGCCACGGGGCCTGTGTCTGTCCCGTCATCCTGCCCTGCACTCACCTGGCCAAAGACAAGATCATCCCGCAGGTGAGCTCGGCAGCACTGAGGCTGTTCCCAGTGGGTGTGCTGGGGATGGAGAGCAATGTCACTGGTGTGTCACCCCCGGGCTGATGGCTCTCTGCACCCCATGAGGACGGAGACCCCCAAGGTGGTGCCAGGGGGTGCTATGGGTGGGGAGGGCACCGCACCCTGATGAAGCCTCCCCTGTTTCCCCAGGAGCACAGTCAGGGATGCCCCCGTGCTCCTGCTCTTACTTCATGACCAGGACCCCCTTCCTGGTGGCTGCCTCCACATCGACATTGTCCACGCCGGTACCTGCTCTGCCCACCACTTGCAGTCTCTCCGCCGCTTCCAGCACGTCGGCCGTGACTTTGGTGGCCGAGCGGACGATGAGCCCATCGCAGTCCTGGGAACACAGACACGGCGGGTGGGACCAGCACCGCGGCTGGTGGTACCGGGGTGGTCGCGGGTTGGGGACAGCGTCTGCAGGGGGCTGCGATCCGGCGTGTGCAACCTGCCGGGCTCTTGCATCAGGCAGGAGGCGGGGACCAGCCCCGCCGACCGAAGGGGGTCTGCTGCCACCCGGGGCAGCCGGGCCCTCTGCGCCCCCCACAACTCATCCCCCCGTGGGTGCAGCCCTCCCGCGCTCACCCGGATCTCCCGCAGCAGCTCCTCCTTGCTCAGACCGGGCTTCTCCTGTACCCGGAGGCCGCCCGCCTGCAGGATCTCCCGGCAGCAGGGGTCCAGGCTGTCGCTGATCAGCACCTTCTGCAACTTTCCCAGCGCCATGATGGGGACCTGGACCGGCTGGAGTGGTTGGGGACCGGCCGGGATGGGGCGGGCAGAGGGCGCCTACTCTCTCTGCACGCTGCCGGGAGGCTGCTGTTGTCCGTCCGCCGCGCTAAAAGGGCTGCGAGAGGGGCACGTTTTTCGGGCTCATTGGGTCCCGTCTCCATGATCCCACCTCCTTCCCTTCCCTCCCCGCCCCAGCCAGCCCGGGGCCCCTCCACTCCCCGGAGGGAGGAGAGAGGGAGGAGGAGCAGGGGGGAGCGGGGCAGGGCTGTGCCGGGCCCCCCAGAGCGAGGGGGGTGTCCCGGCAGGACCCCGCTGCTCCTGGGCCGGGGAGACACGAAGTGGCGGGAGGGGGGGCGGAGCAGGGGACAGCCTGTCTCCACCACGGCCCTGCCTCAGTTTCCCTGCCATGCACATCACCGCACTGCAAAGCAGGAGGGGAATGGTGGTGGCAGCCACTGCGGATGGCTCCCCCAAAGCTAGGGGTGTCACTGGCAGGGGAGCAGCCTGATCCAATCCCATGGTGAGCTTGGCCATGCTCCCCCAGCTTGCCCAGGAATAGGGATTCCATGGACCCCACATCACATGGCTTAGGCAGTGCCATGGCCCCCGCCTACTCCCGACATCGTGCCCACTGTTGAGCAATGCCCCCGATAATGGGCATGGGGCAAGGGGTCAGCCCTGGCCACTGGCTCCCAATGACGTGGGGTGCATGGGAGCCACCCAGAAAACGCCCCTCCATGGGGCAAGACCCACATGGCTGTGTTCAGTGACCTTGCAGGGAAAAGTGCTGACCTTCTAGGTGGGACAGCATGGGGATCCCATGGCAATGGGCACAGCTCAGCATGGCGCATGGCTAGGTGTGGACAGGCTGTGTGACAACGGACATTTTGTGAGCAATCCAGAGGCCTTGGTGTAAGGCAGCCTGCCTGAGAACAGTCACATAGTCGTGACAAACTGAAGGCCATGGATGAGGGAGTAAAGAAACTCCAGCTCAGAAATGAGCACAAGAGAAAAGGAGCTGAGAGATTCTGAAGGTCGAATTCCCAGGACGGTATTATCCAATCCTAGCATTGTTAAGGGTTAAGGTGCCCAATCAACAATTGCCAAATCCATGTAGCTGTGCTAAGAATCTCTATATAAGGTTGACACTTTGTCTAATAAATTGGCACTCGCTTGATCACATTGATCGTCTCAGCATTGTCTGTGACTCCTGAGTCAACAGCAAGGGATGGAGGGCATCCCCTTGCTCATGGGTTCAAACNCTCGCTTGATCACATTGATCGTCTCAGCATTGTCTGTGACTCCTGAGTCAACAGCAAGGGATGGAGGGCATCCCCTTGCTCATGGGTTCAAACCCTCACCACACAGCTGGACCAGACAGACCCCAGCTCATGGCAGGGTGAGGATCTGGCCTGTTCTTGCCCACTGCTTTCCATGTTCTGGGGACACAGCATTCCCAAGGAAGACCCGGATGGGACTAAGCTCTTCCCCAGTCTGTGCTGGCCCCATGCAGCCAGACTGGACCAAACTGCCCTGTGTGAGGTTTGGGGTGGCCCCGGAGGCTGTTAACCCAGCCGAGAGGTATCTGGGATGGCTGCCCTCACCACAGGCAGTGTGGCCAAGATGGGAGAGCCCAGTGCTACGTACACCCTGGCAATGCACGGTGCAATTATACACTGGTATTGTCTATACCTCAGTGCTACGCACACTGCAGCCACAGCCAGGGAACAACCGTGACGCCAGAGCGGGGAAAGTCCAGGGCAGCTGACACAGGGTGAGAGACGCAGTCAAGGGCAGTGGCTGCTGTAATCTGCAGCGGGGTCCCAAGACGGCCTCTCGGCGGGGCTGTGTGACACAGCGGCCGGGACAGCGATCCTGCTCCACAGCTTCGCGGGTGGCGTGGGCTGGGGGCACCCACACTGCTGGATGTGCTGTGCCTGGAACATGGTCTCTCAGTGTAGCTCTGCCGCTGGTCCTGATCTCTGTCAACCATTAAGACCTCACTCAGGGCTCCCGCCGACCCTACATCCCGCGCCCTGCTCCCCGTGCCGGCACTGCCTGGATTTGCCCAGCAGCTCCGTCCGCCCGTGTCCGTGTCCCCTTTCTCACGCGTGCCCAAGCCGCTCCGTACCTACCGGCCTTTCCCGGCCGGCTGGTGCCCTCTCCTGGGGAGCGGTGGCAGAGCCCCACGGCACCCCGGCCATCACTGGGGGCCCGCGGGGACACGGCGAGCTCTTGGCGGAGTGGTGGTGCCGGCAGTCATGTGCCCCCACTCCTGGCCCTCCATTGGACACAGCCGGAGAGACTTGGATCTGGTGTCCCAAGGAAACGGCTTAATGGAGTTGGGATGTGGAGTAGCAAAGGAGAGACAAAGATGGGGAAAACTGGGGGTGTTAGATTGGGATGGTGTGTGTCCAAGGGAGGATTAGGGTGATGGTGGTGTCAAGGGGGATCGATGTCCCAGTGGAGGACTGGGAAGTGATGGAATATTAGAGAGAAAACGACTGTTCTGTGAGGCTGGAAGAGTACCTGGGGAAGGTTATGGGACTCCGGGGGTGAAGAAAGGGATTGGGGATGTCAGGCTTGGAGGGAGGCATTCATTTGGGTTTCACGGGACCCCAAAGCTGGCAGGACAAATGGAATGCGTGCCCAGGGCACGTGGGCAGAGGTGGCTGATAAGCCATGACAACGAAGTGGGGGGGGAGGGGGGGATACAGGCACATGGCACCCCTCTGCTGGCCCCATTACCACCAGGGTTCTGTAATGTGGTCTGTTTACTGGTATGTGTGGGGGCCATGGGGACCAGCTGGCCAAGGGGCTGTGGGTGCAGGATGTAGGAGAGTGCGGATAGGCAATGGGGGAGTGGATGGGGCTGGGGGACAAGGCAGGGGCAGCCCTGGGACTGGACGGGTATCAAGCAGGGAAAGGAATTAGGAGGGGTCAAATGGGACTGGAGTTAATGGAGTTGAGATGTGGAGTGCCAAAGGAGAGGCAAAGATGGAAGAAATTGGAGGTGTAAGGTTGGGATGGTGTGTGTCCAAGGGGAGTTAGGGTGATGGTGGTGTCAAGGGAGATCGATCGTTGTGGGGATGTCCCGGTGGAGGACTAGGAAGTGATGGAACGTTAGAGAGAAAGTGAGGGTGTTGTGGGGCTGGAAGAGTACGAGTGGGGGAGGGTGGGGGAGGGGTAATGGGGCTCTGGGGGTGGAAAAGGGGATTAGGGGTGTCAGGCTAGCATAAAGGCATCCGAAGAAGACCAGGGTGGTAGGGAATGACAAGAAAGGCTGGGTAATTTACAGGGGATAACTGTGTCATCAGGATGGATGTTTGGGAATGCCATGAGGAAACTAAGTTTTGTGGGTCTGAGTCTTGTGGGTGACTGGGAGGTTGAAAGAAGAATTGGAGGGAGGGATCAGGGACGGTTCCTGGGAGACTGGAGGATGGGGAAGGATTTGGGCTTAGCCTAGAGGGACTGGGGTGAGTGGAGGGCTGGGGCAGGAGGATGGTTGTGTCAGCCGGCCAGGGAGCAGGAGAAGAGAGAGGGCCGAAGAAGGGAGCGGGACGGAGATGAGAATGAAGAGAGAATGAAAGGTCGGAGGGAGGGATGAAGCGAGGGAAGGGTGGAGGAAGGGAGGCAGGGATAGATGAAGGATGGAGGCAGAGAGGAGGAGGAGACGCAGCGGCGGGCGGAGCCGGCCGGTGCCGCAGAGCCACCTCCCCGACGCACGGTGGGGTGGCCCAACAGCGCCTGCAGAGACCCACCGGCTCGGCCCGGTGCCCTCCGGTGCTCGGCCTGGTGCTCCGCCCGATGCTGTCCGGCCTGGTGCTGCCGGACCCTGTGCGTCGGTGCCCGGCAGGGCAGGATGCGAGCTCCGCGGAGGAGGTCAGGAGCGAGTCCGTGCGTGCGTGTCATCCGTGGATGCTTGTGTTCGTGAGTGATGCGGGTCGGTCGGGATGTTAGTGTGCCGGGACACCCGTGGGGGCTGCGTGTGTCCACGCTTGGCTGCTGCGATGCCTCAGCAGGTCGAGGCCCAGTTACCAACCGGCATCAGTGTGGCAGGGATGCGGCTGATATGAGGGTGTGCTCCCTCGGGGCTGTGTGAGGCCAGAAGCTGCCCATCCCAAGCCCCAAACCCAAACAGTCCTCTGCCTGCTGCTGGGGTCCCGCGCACTGGGGTTGTGGGACACCCCGCTTCAGCCAGGCTGTCAGCTGGCTGGGTCCCGCTCTGGGCAGGGAAAGGTGCTGGGATCCCTTGTTCAGTACCATGGGTACATGGGTATTTGCTGCCCTGTGCTGTGAGGACCTGGGGCACCAGAGCAGTGTGTGCTGTGCCGAGTAGGGTCCTGTAAGGCCAGGCCGGCACCGGCACCACCACTGGGCACTCCTCAGGGTGCCAGACAGGTCGGGTTTGTTGAAAGGTGCTGGGCCAAGAGGGGCCCTGAGGAAAGGACTGTGATTCAAGGTGCCGGCACAAGGAGCTTGGTTTGCCCCATGTCTCAGCCCTGCTTGCATCCTTCCTGCTCTTCCTCTGGCTCTGCCCATCCCAAATTCCACCCCGAGCTGGCAGCCAGACCGTTTGCCCCGGCACCTGGCCAGGGCTGCTGGGTCCCAGAGCCGTGCTGGCTGCCACGCGTGCGGTGCAGTGCCGGGAGCCGTCCGCGCCAGGAGTGTGGGTAATGCCGGCGTCCCCCCGTCCTGCCATGCTCAATGGGGACCTTGTTGGCGTGCCCCGTGTGCAGGCAGTCACTGGGCTGCCGTGCTGTGTGCCGTGTGCCGTGCACACACACCTGGCGCGGAGGCAGCCGTCACGGTCTTGGTCAGCTGTCCCCTGCTGCACCTCCCCTCTGGGGGACGCAGCCCCTGCTGAAACATTTTTGCCACCGAGTCAGCAAGGAGCTGGGATGTGCCACGCTCGGCAGCCCAGCCCCGGCACAGAGCCGCCACGCTCGCCTTGGCCTTGCCTAGCCCTCACCACGGTCCCTCTGCCAGCCTGGAGACAGCTGTGGGCACCTGGAGTGGCTGTGGCTGAGCACGGAGTTGAGAACTGACGTCCATCCCTCCATCCATCCCTCTGTCTGTCTGTGGGAGGTGAACCAGCAGCAGCAGGAGGTGAGTTGCTGTTGGTGTGCTGAGCGGTACCAGGAGCTTTGTGGACGCTCTGCCATGGGGCAGCAAGCAACCCCACACAGCACCATTGCATTCTCCTCTCTCCCCAGTGGCACCCTGGGGTGCTGGTGGTGGCCCTGGTGCAATGTCATGGGGATGCTGTGAGTCAGTGGTTGCTCTGAGTCAGGGCCTCGTGCCAGGGCTTCAAGGCACATGGGGGTGGGAAGTGCTGCCTGTGTGTGTGGGGGGGGGTAGGGTGTGTGTGCCCAGGGGCTGTGTCCCCCTCCAGCTCCGTGCTGTTCTGGTGGCTCTGCTCTGCACTCCAGGACACCATAGCTGGCATGAAAGGGCTCTTGTCCCCCTGCAGCACCAGCAGCCGCAGCAGCCTCCCATTCACAGCAAACAAATTCCCAGTGTTGGTCACATGGACGGGGAGGGGGCAGCCCCCATCCAGCACAGCCAGCATGGGGGATCCAGTGCTGCTGTTGGGGGAGGCGGACTGGGTGGCTGGGCTGCAGGGAAGTGGGTGTTCTGCTAGTTCACCCCAGAGCCTGCAGCCAGCCATGGCACTGAGCTGGGCCTGCTTCAGGGTGGCCCCAAGGAGCCCCCATGGCAGTGGAGCAGCAGAAGTTGGTCATTCTTTTGTCTGAGTATACCCTCTTCAGACGTTGTTTCTCTTCCGGTGTTGTACCTCCTTCGATAATGCACTCCCTCAGGTGTTGCATCTCCTTGGTATTGTACTCTGTCTTATGGGTATTGTGCTTCTGGGAATTGCATCTCCTCGGGTGTCAGGCATTTGGCTGTCATGCCTCCTTGTTTGTTGTGTCTTCAGGTATTATTCTTCTGGGTGTCATGCCTCCTTGTATGTAATGTCACTGGTTATTGTGCTGCTTTGGGTATTTTGCCTTCTGGGATATCATGCCTTGCAATATTGTGTCACTGGGTACTGTGCTTCCTTGGGTACTGTGCATCTTTGTGCATCTTAAGTTTGGGTATCTTGGCTCTAGAGATCATGCCTTCTTGGATATGGTGTGCCTGGGTATCGGGTCTCCTCAAGCATCAAGCTTCTGGTTATTATACCTCTGGGTGCCTTTCGGTATTATGCCTCTGTGTACTGCACCTCTGAATACTGTGCCTCTGGGTACTCCCCCGTTGGGCACCATGCTCCTGGGCACTGTGCTTCTCGGCATCGTGCTGGTTATGGTGCCTGCAGGTCCATGCCTGGCCAGCACTGGTGTGTTTAAAGCTGCTACATCTCAGTCTTCCCTTGTGATGGGTTGCTGCTGCAGTGGCAGTGGCACCTTGTAGCTGCCTCCTCTTGCTCCCTCCCAGGCCGAGAGTGCTGTGTCCTCTGCCTGCAGAGTGCTAGTGTGCCTGGCTCTGGGGACATGGGCCTAAGACCCCTATTAAGGGCTGTGAGCATGAGTGTGCTGGCTTGGACTGTCCACTGGGGGTCAGCCTCATGCATATGGGCAGGGCACTGTACCCGCCATGGTTACTGGGGGCCCTGTGGCTCATATGACCCCACCAAAAAGCTGTCATGCTGAGATTAGAAAAAACATACTCTAATTCTTTTGTTTTCTTTTTTAAGGACTTTATTTTTCTTTTAGATTATTATTTGTGGTTTGTTGGGGTTTTTTCTTCTGTTTCTTTAAAGTCATGAAATGACTCACGCGTCTCAGTTGAAATTAAACCTGATTGCGGCTGCGGTGGGGAGGTGGTGAGCTGTGATAGCATGGAGGCATGAGGCCGTTTGGAGAGCAGCCAGGCAGCCTTAGACAGCTTGAAGCAGCCTCTGCTTGCTGCCAGCACCCGGATCCCCTCCCTTGGTTCCCAGGAGGCTGCTGCGGAGACTCAGGTGGCCCTGCCAGAGCTGCTAATGGGGCTAAAGTGCTCCTAGGGGGGCACCGCCATCTGCACAGCCCCCAGGGCCATGTGCATTTACACTTAGAGAGGATGCCTTGAAGCTGCAGGGAGCACAAACGTGCACCCCCACGTGTGTAGGGACACCAGTGTGCCCCTGTGCACACATGCACAGGCACACACCCCTGTCCCCCCCATGCACCCTCATGGATGCACGAGGGTGCATCCCTTGCCTGGAGCTCACCCCACACCCTAGAAAAGCGTTTGCATTAATGTGACCGTTTGATGTCAGGAGCTCACCTCCACTGACATCCCAGTGCCCACCACCTGCTTGCAAAGCTGTAGGCTGGGGGAGATGCAGCAGCCTCCTTCCCCTACAGAGCCTTGACAAAATCCCCTCCCTCCAACCCTCTTTGGCCCCTCTGGCACAACAGCTGACCTACACATGGGGGGCCCTGGGGGCTGGACCCCTGATGCTGTGTGTGACATAGCCATGTGCTCCTCTCTGCAGGGACCCCCGCAGCAGTGACAGGCCAGCCATGCTCCCAGGAGCCAGCCGCATGGCGGGTAAGACACCCCGAGAGTCCCCACTGTACCCCACTCTCCCATGCCCTGCTGAGGGGGATGCTCCAGCACCCTGGCAGCATGCATCACCTCAGGGGACAGCCAGCAGCTCGCTGAGCCCTGAGGCGTTCTCTCGTCCCTCGCGGTGAATCTCAGGGGCAGGTGGTGTGTGGAGCAGCCGCTTTGTTGGTCTGACTGCTGCTTGCCCTCGCTCCCTCCCAGCTTCCCAAGACGGGCCGTGGGGTGAGGGTGACGAGGACACTGCGCCAGCTGAGCCGGGGGGCTTCCATGGCCCCCCGGGTGCTCAGCCCCAGCCTGGCTCTTTGGTACAAACGTGTTTCCTCCGAGACCTGGAGATGGGTCCCCTCGCCCAGACGCAGACCCTGCGAGACTTTGAGCAGGTGAGACCGCGGGGTGCCGGGACCCCCCAGCACTGCCAGGTGCTTGCGGGATACATGATGGGCGCAACGGTGGGGTGCGGAGGGCGGGAGGGGACCAGGAGAGTGGTCATTGCCACCGGCCGCCGCGTTCCCCCACGGCCGCCCCACGGTCAAGCAGCGCAAGGGGCCGCCGGGGCTCGGGTTTCACCGCCCGTCCCCGTCGCGACCCGTCCCGCTCCGGCGATTCCTCAAATAGCTCCGGGAGGCGAAAAAAACCCCACGAGCGGGCCGCAGTCGGGGCTGGCGGTGGGAGCTGCGGGCGGGCACGGCCCCGGGCTGCGTCCCTGCGGCGCCATGTGAGGGGTGCCGGAATGCCCCCCCCATGGAGTGGCCATGGCTAACGGGTACCGCACGCTCTCCCAGCACCTCAACGACCTCAAGAAGGAGAATTTCAGCCTCAAGCTGCGCATCTACTTTCTGGAGGAGCGCGTCCAACAAAAGGGCGAGGAAAGCCGGGACGATGTCTACCGGCGGGTGAGCTCCCGAGGGGGACGCTCGGCGGGGGGTTTCTTCCCAGTGCTCTTGCTTTGCTGAGAGGAAGTGGGGCCAGGAGAGTGCAGTTTTCCCGGCAATGGGAATGCCGGGGGGACATTGAGCACAGCACTGGGGTGAGGGAGCTGCTGTGTGAGAGTTTGCCCCTTGTCTTTGACAGGAGGGTATGGGGTGTCCCCCCAGCCCGGTGGGTTGCCCAGGGTAGGTGGTGGTGCCAGTTTGGGTGCAGACATATGGAACAGGTATGGTTCCATATGGTAGCACAGGTGGGCTAAAATACCACATGTTCCACTCAGTGCCAGGAGCACCTGAAGCTTTGCCATGGGGTAGGGGACCTCCTTGCCATCTCTGATGCATCTGGGCATGTGGGGTTGTCCAGGCAAGTATGGGGGCATCCTACCCACCTCCCTCTCACCCTGCAGAACATTGAGCTGAAGGTGGAGGTGGAAAGCCTGAAGCGAGAGCTGCAGGAGAAACAACAAGCCCTCAACAACACATGGTGAGTGTGTCCAGCCAAGCCCCACACCCTGGGGTGGACACAGTGTCAGCAGTGCTTGTGTGTGTATGGGGTACAGGGGTTGTCTGCCTGCACCCTGCTTTCAGTGGATGGCGGAGGGGCTTGCAGTGGGACTGGAGGGGGTTGCAATGGGACCAGGCACCCACAGAGCTCCTCTTGCAGTCCCATTGCCAGCCAAAAATAAATGGCAGCACCTGTTTGGTGTGGGAGAGCAGTGCTATACCCAGGGGCCATGGCACGGGTGTCCCACAGTGGGGCACCGCTGGGCAGAGGAACCAGGGGCATGGCATCTGGGAAGCCCCTGGTTTTGGGAATGTGGGGGAACTGCTTTGGTGGTTCAGAGCGTGAGGATGATCATATGCCACCCAAGGAGCAGTGTCCCCAGGGCAGCACTGGGAGGTTATAGTATGCCCTGACCAGGGGTCTTGCAGAAACAGCACCCACAGCATGGGGGAAGCTGGGCTGCTGGCACTCAGGGTGGCATGGTTCATCATGTGCCATGCCATGTCATAGTGTGCTGTGTAATACCATGAAGTGCTGTGCCATATCATGTGAGATGCCATGTTACACCATGCTGTGCCACATTGTTCTGTGCCGTCCTGTGCCATGCCTTGCCAAGCCATTCTATGCCTGGCAGTGTGGCTGTGGAGAACCAGACGACCCGCAGCCAGGCAGCACTTCAGCAGCAGTATGAGGAGCAGCAGCGGGAGTCAGAGCATGTCTATGAGCTCCTGGAGAATAAGATCCAGCTCCTGCAAGAGGTGAGCCTAGGGATTGCAGGGGCTGCGGGGAGGCCAGGGGTCAGTGCCTGTGGGCTCACTCCACTGCCATGCAGGAGGCCAGACTGGCACGGAGTGAGGCTGAGCAGGCCACAGCACTGGCCAGAGCCGAGGCAGAGCGGTGCCAGGAGCTGGCAGGGAAGCTGAAGGAAGCTGCAAGGACAAAGGAGGAGGACAAGAGCAATGACGGCTGCAATGCCATTGCCCAGAGGTGGGTGTCCAGGACGCATCCCCTCTATGCTGGCAGGCTGTGTTCTGTGCCCAGCCTTGGGAACTACCAAGAGGTTGCTGTTATGGGGGGCTGGAGAGCTGTGGGCGTCTTGAGGAGTTGAGTGGTCATCCCAAGGGGAGAGAGGGCTGTGGGGAAGAGGGAGCAGTCCCAAGGCTGCTCTGCTTTGCCCAAGAGATTGTGACCCCCAACTGTCTCCAGTGCCATCCTGGGGCCATCAGTCCCTGAGCACCCTCTTCCCTTCCATCACTTCCAGGAGGATTGAAGAGCTGACCCAAGAACTGGCTGCCACCAACCGGCTTGTGGAAATGCTGTCAGCTGAGAAACAGGACCTGCAGCAGCGCCTGGAGGAGACCCCAGCCATGGTGCAGAAGGTCGGTGGCCAAAGCACAGGGGAATCCCAGCTCTGCATCCTGGGGAGGAGCGCACCGGCCCAGGGCTCGGCTGGCAGTTGTCATCCCTGTCCCTTTCTGGGGCTGTGGCACGTCCAGCCCGGCAGCATCGGGCGTTCTTACAGCTGTGCCGTGGTGCTGGGGCAGGGGGCCAGGAGGTCCTGGTGTGTGGTGTCAGGGGAGGGACCATCCCCTGGAGTTCTTGGGCGGGTGTTGGTGCTGCCTGCGCCTGTCTGCCATTTAAATCCCAGGTCTTAAAATACCCTCAGCGGCCCGGCACGGTGCCAGGCAGGATCTGGGGGCTGTGAGGGATCAGCATGTTCCTGGCAGCCGCACAGCCCTGGCTGTGCTGTGTCTTGGTTGGCACAGCGCGGTCCCCACCAGCCATAGGACACCAGTGCGTGAGCACAGCGGTCCTGCCAGGGGACCCCGGTGTGTGCCCACTGCGTAGCCGTGCCGGTACTGGTGTATGGCTGCGACACGTCCCCCTGCGCTGCTGCTGGGGCTGGGCATTGGCACTAGCATTAGGACTGGAACCCGGCACTGACACTCGGGTGGGGACCTGGCAGTGGCACTGGGGTAGACACTGGCACTAGGTCCCGGCAGTGGCCCTGCACTGTCGCCGTCTCCAGCAGCAGCAGCCTCACGCGTATCCGGGGCTGGCGGCGGGCAGACACTGCACATGGGTAACACCCGGGCCTGCCGCCTACAAATCCCGGCAGGCGCAGCGGCTGCGCGCACGCGTGGGGCTGTCCTCCGCCGCCATCTTGAAATCTGAGCCAGAAGCTGGGCGCCGCCGTGGCAGGAGCATCGGCGGCTGCGGCGGGAGGAGCGGCGGGGCCTGTGGGGCAGGGGCAGCCCGGGGTGAGGGGCAGCCCCGGGGAAGGGGGGTCGTGAGGAGAGAGGGGCAGCCTCGGAGGGCGGGGAGCTGTGAGGAGAGGTAGGCAGCGAAGGGTGGGGCAGCCTGAAGAATGAGCAGCCCTGATGTGGCTGAGCTGAGATAGGAACGAGATGTTGCAGGGTGGGATGTTTCTGTAGCAGCAGGAGCCCCGGCGTGTCACCCACCCTAAAAGGGGGGGATGGATGGGGTGAGAAGGGATCTGTACCCTAGGAAATGCGCTGAGTGATCAGTTAGAGGCCTTAGGAGGGTCTCTTGAGAGCCCCAGAAGTAGGTTTGGGTGCTGGGAAGGAGGGAGGATGAAGGAAACTTGCCGGATCTGTGCCCGAGAGCTGTGTGGCAACCAGCGGCGATGGATCTTCCACACGGCGGCCAAGCTGAACCTCCAGGTGCTGCTCTCCCACGTCCTGGGCAGGGAGCTGTGCCGGGATGGCAAATCCGAGTTTGCTTGCAGCAAGTGTGCCTTCATGCTGGACCGCATCTACAGGTTCGACACTGTCATCGCACGCATCGAAGCCCTCTCCATCGAGCGGCTGCAGAAACTGCTGCTGGAGAAAGACCGCCTCAAGTTCTGCATCGCCAGCATGTACCGCAGGAACAATGAAGAATCTAGCACAGATGACAGAGCTGGGGACGGGACTGTGGACCTTTCTAACCTGCCTGATGCGCGGTATGCTGCCCTCCTCCAGGAGGACTTTGCTTATTCTGGGTATGAATACTGGACGGATCAAGAAGAGCACAGCTTGGAGCCACACAGCTGCCATGCTTCAGAGGGAGCGAGCAACCGCCCACGGCGCTGCCGTGGCTGTGCTGCGCTGCGGGTGGCTGATGCTGACTACGAAGCAATTTGCAGAGTGCCACGGAAGGTGGCCAGAAGCATCTCCTGTGGGCTGTCCAGCCGGTGGTCAGCCAGCATAGGCAACGAGGAGTCTTCTGTGTGTGATGTGGCAGAGCCTGCCAGTGCCAGAGTGCCCGTGGATGGGGAGAGCATGGAGGAAGGCACACCTGCATCCTCTGTTGAGTCCCTGGACACGACTGTGGAGGCAAGCCTTCCACAGCAGAAGGATGAAGATGCAGATAAGGGGGTGAAAGGGAATGGGAAGTGTGATGACTTCTCAGATGACCGCATGACCCCAAACTCTTCACAGAGTGGTAACAGGCTGGAGCTTGCCCTCAGTTTGATCAAGGCTTTGGACTACAAACCCCTTCAGAGTCCTCAAGGCAGCAGGCTACCTATTCCTGTGAAGTCCAGCTTGTCTGCCAAGCTCAGCCGTGATTTGGCAGATGGCAGTGCTTCTCCTGGCTCAGCATGCGCTGGATCTGCCTTCCTGAATGCAGACAGAAAATCCTTTTCCAGAGCTCCTTTGGGTGTTTCCCTGGAGATTTCTGAACTGCAGGAGCTGTGGGATGACCTCTGTGAGGATTATATGCCGCTGCGGGTACAGGTAGAGGTCATTGTGCTGCTTGTTCTATTGAGCAGCGTCCATGTGGCCTGACACTGAGCCCACTGGGAATTCTTCTATGCTGAGATAATACAGAGAGCCACGTGTGGCTGAACCCAGGGCTAAGAATAGGCAGCTCCGTCCTTTTTAGGTGTGCTGCTCTCTCCTCTGTCATTCTCCTGTCATCTGTTTCCTCCTTGTGTTCTGGTAAATTGCACCCTCCTCTCTCCCATCAGCTCTCCCTCTCAGTACCACCTGCTCTAAGGTGGGTCTAAGGTCTTTGTGTGCTTTGTCATCTTGCTGCTGTGAAAACACCAGTTTCACTTCAGGTTTCTCTTTAAGAAGTCAGTGGGACCTGCCCATAACCAGCGGGAGTGTTTTAAGCTCCTGGGCATGTGTTTTCCAGCAAATGCGTTTTCTTTGTGCCTGGGTAATGGTTCAGCGTGAGGAGTGCCTGCCTCCAGAGTTTTGTCTCTGCACATCAGGCCTCCAACCTGCCTAACATGCAGATCCACACAGGGACCTGTGGCACATGCCCTGAGGAAAAGGTGTTTTCCTTGCAGGTGGATTTGTGCCAGAGGATTTGTGCCAGTCTGCTAATGACTTTAGGGTTGGTATTCTAGATAATGGGTTTATTTTCTCATCCCGTGAAAAGACTCATCAGTTGGTGGCAGGTGTTGCTTAGAGGCAATGAAAGCTCATGCTTCCAGGAGACTTCCTGGTGCTGTTATCCACCTTGATGGTAGTCCTTGATGCAGCTCCAGATTGTGTCTGCTTTGCTGGCTTTAATGAAATTTTCATTAGCATGCAGTCAAAAAGCTGAACTTGTAACTCCTTTTACCACTTTCCTTAATGAATAGAAGGCCTTAGTCAGCTTCAATTCAGGAATATCCATGTCAGCCTAATTGCATTCCCATTAGCAGCCTTAGTGTTGTCTAATGCTGTAGGTAGCCTGGGGGATTAGAAAAATGCTTGATTATTGCTATGGCAACTGTGGCTGTACTGAATTATGTTTTGTATTCAGCCAGTGCTGCTTGCTGTCCTGTCTGCCTGGGCATTCCCCAGAGCTGTGTGCTGTTCCCACAAGCCTGCTCAAGAAATTATGCTGGGAGGCAATGTAGAAAACCCAATTTTCAGCTGGTGAGCAAAGGCACAGTGCTGGCAGCCGGTGGCTGAGGATGTGGAGCAGGGTGTTGGTGCTGCTCCTGTGATCTGTGTCACCTGCTACTAATTTTCACTGCTAGGGATCTATTTACAGCACAAAAATAGGTTTTCTCCTGCCAGCATGGTGCATTTATGGCTTAGGGTCACACACTGCCATCCTCATGTGGGGATGTTGATGAAGGAGTTTCTGCAGTCTCTAGTTTCTGCTATGTGCCCAACCATGTCATGAATTCATCCTGCAGGAAGTTTTACTGTCTGTTCCTTGCTGTGGCAGCAGCAATTGTGGTTTTCTGTGCGGGTTCTGGCTGAAGGGGGAAAGGGCCTAATACTTTGGATGGCTTTAACAGCAAAAGTAAGAAGTCAGATGCAGCTACTAGACTCAATAGTTCTTGTATAAATGATTCTTTGTGCAAACAGCACTCTTTCTGAAAGTCAGGTCGTGCTGTCCAGTGACACATCAGCACCTTTCTGATAATATGAAAGGAATATATAAGATATATAGGACCACAGTTCCCTTATTGCTTTTGAGAAACTACAGTTCCTTAATCTTACTGGTCTAAGCTGCAATGACTGAGAGCAATCTGGTGTGGGGGAATCTGATCTTGTAGGTACTGTCATCTTGGGCATTTTCTTGAACCAATGGTTGTTCCCTGCCACCACTGCAGCCACAGGAGCGTGCCACCAGACCAAGCCTTTGTCAGGCACACTCTTGCAGCTGCCTGCGGTGCCATGTTGGCAGTGGAGGAGGATTGCTGCACTGACAGCCAGTTTTTCACCCACTGTTCTGGGTAAATGGGAGTTTGGCAAGCTTAGATAATGCCCTGAATGTTATTTTTAAAGAGGTGTTCTGTGTAGGTTAGTGTGTGCTGGCATTGCTGGAGCTGTGCTGAGGAGACATTGCCAGTAAAGCGCTGATGTAGGAGAAGCTGCTGGGGAGCTGTGCTCCTGACATGGCTGCAGGGAAGCAAGGAAGGCAGCTTGTGCTTTAGAACTTTGGACTCGTGAGCTGGCTCTGCCTTTCTTTTCCCTGCTCTTAGGTTTTGCAGGCTTTCTGCTTATTTTTCTTTGGAATGTGCAAATTGAGGAAAGGTGTATTTTACTTGTTTTTTCCTTTCTTGTTTATTGCTATTCTGTTTTGTTTTCATCAACCATTCGTGTGCCAGATTCCAGCAGCTCTCCCTGTCTCATCCAAAGCCTCCTGGGTGGGCATATTTGAAATTACATGCTGTGACTGTTCAGGTTTTCACTAAAATCTTAACAAACCATCAGGGTAAAGGGAAGCATTGCTTCTGCATGAGAGGCTCTGCACAGCCCTGGGGGAGCTCCCCTAAGCTACCTTTCCCAGAGACTGTTTCTGTGGCCGCTGAAGATGAGGATTCAGTCTCATGGGGCTAATCAGAGCTGGCTGTTCTCCCTGTTCTCTGCTGCCTGGAGCTGGTACTCCTGTGTGAGCTCTGAAAAGCTCTGCTGTGTTTTCATAGCCTCTGTACTGCAGGCCTGTGTTTGCTAGGGCTGTCACTTAGACACCAGTACAGTCCATCAGTTGATCTTGTGTTGCTGATGATATTTGGCAATATCAAGCCCTGTGAGAGCTGGGGTGGGTGGCTGGGTTTGGATGTTGCTTTAAGGAGTTAACAGCAGGAGGGAGCAAAATAGAGGGGATGACAAGGGATTAGTGTGTGCTCAGCCAGCAGGGTCTGGCAGGCCACACATCAGAAGTGAGCTGCTTCCATTCCCAGTAAATGGGTATGTGTCATGAAACAAACCTCAGCTGTGGCACTGAAATGGCTATGGTTTGTGGACCTGCAGGGAATTGCATATGGTATGAGTGCCGCTCCCATTTGCATGGGGAGATGCAAAGGAGAGCCCAGCCTTCCACACAGGTGAAGGGAGGCATGGGCATCATCAAATTTTGGAGACATTCAGAAAAACACAGTGGGGTCTGTGAAGGCTGGTAACTGAACAGAAGAAGCCAGTGCAAGAATTGAGCCATTTCTTGCTCTTTTTCCTTTCAGAATTTGCAGGATGAACATCAGCGTCTGGCTCCAGGTGACCCTGCAGCAGGGGAGCACGTATCCCAGCTGCGTGCTGCAGAGCTGCAGGGCAAGATCCAGCAGGTTGAAGCTGCCAACAAGGTATTTCTTCATGAACAGCAAATTCAGTGCCTAGTGAATCTGTTACAGTTAGTATTGGAGGGTGCCTCCTAGCCTGGCCAGAAACAGGCATCTGCACCACTGTTACAGCAAGGGTATGTGCTGACACATGATTCTCAGTGTTGTCTGATCCTGCTTGAGTTAAGGGCATTTACCTTTTTTCTGCAGCTGGGCTGTGTAAGTTTTCCATGTTTATTTTTGCAAACCATTATTTTGATAGAACTTCCCATTTATCTGGTGAGACTTCTGAAGGAGAGATACATACAGCTATTTCTCTGTCTCTTAGGTTTGCACAGATTGAGTCTGGTGCAGGAGAGAAGGGCACCTGCCTTTTGAGACAGCTGCTGCCTTTTTTGGAGGAGTAAGGGAGATCAGTGCAGGGGCAAGGGCATGTTTTCATTTTGATTTAAAGGCTTTCTTGGGGAAGAAACATGAATCTGAGTTGTCTTGAGGGAAATCAGATTTAACGTGTTATAAGGCATAGATGTTCTTAGTTATGCTCTTAAACTCCAAGGTAAGTTATACCTACTGGGAAAACAGAGGGGTTAAATGGGAAGAAAAACATTGGGATGGGATCTTTATTTAAATTTGAAGATGGCTGTAAGCTGTTGGAGCTGTCTGGTCCACAATGGTTAACAGGGAAATAGAAGCTCAAGACCCAGTAAATGCAGTTGGTAGTGTTTAAACAAGTTAGGGGGAGTATGTTGTAGAGAAGAGATAACAGGACAGGTGTGTAAGCTAATGAGCTACAGGAGTAAATTATGTGGCAGCACCAACTGCTTAAGAAGTTGAGGCTTGAGTAAGTTTTGAGGAGGATGTGTGTCATGTAAGATTAAGAACAGATTTAGAAATGCTAACTAGGAGTTGTTTAAATGCACAATGTGTGCTGCTTCATGAACATTATGGAGAGAGCAGAGAACTGTCCTAAACCTGCTTGAGATGGTAGTCTCTTTAGGGTGAAAATGTCAAAGGCAGAAGTGTCTTGGGTTTTAAACCAGCCACAGAGACAAGTGAGATGTTCCCTTTGATTTGCAGCTGTGCTGTTGGCATGCTGGCACTGGCTAGATTCTGTTGTGCTGAAGCCAGAACTTGAGGCTAACCAAGCCACTGATCTGATCCAATGTTGAATTACCTAGACCAGCAGGTGCTGCAAGACTGCCTGAGTGGTCAAAGAAGACAATAAGAGAAGGGGCAGGAAGACTGTAAAGGAGCATCTGCAGTGCTCTGGAGGACTTCAGAAATAAAGGGGACAGTTTTTAGCATGTGTGGCCTCTTCATATTGGAGATCTCTTGGGAACTTTTTGGGCTGAAGCAGTCCCTTTCCTTTTAAAGAAAAAGAAACAAATGACAGAAGCTGGGAAGGCTGCTGGGCAATCCCAGCAAGACTCCTGGAGTATGTGGGAGGCAGTATGGTATGTGACTCTAAGCCTGGAACCTCTGCCCTGAACAGGGTAGCTGCGCTGGAGGGACCAGAGCACTGAAAAAGTCTTGTGGAGGGACTGAAGGCCTTGTGTTTGCTCACTGGTCTCCACCCAGCTCACGTGGTATTTACATATTCTAGAGGGAGCCACGTTAATCTTTATCTAGTGAACGCCTGGGCTGTATGGACTTGAGTAAGGAATAGAAGCATGCTTAAGGGTGTTTATGTGGAGCACTAGGCAGGATTAAAAAAAAAAAAACCGAAAAACAAACCCCCAAACCTATTTCTGTCTTCAGTTGTTACAGGAAAAGCTAAATGGATTGAATTTTCAATTAAAATCTGTCCAAGAAACATCACAGAGGCAAGATCGTACAATCCAGAGTCTGAATGAGGCCCTGAAGAGCAAAGAGAGCAAGGTAATAGTTCTGGGTGGGCATGGTGGTGCTCACTGAAAGACAAAGTGTGTTAGCCCTGTGGGTAGCGGCTGAAAAGGAATGCTTAAGCAACTGCTGTGTATCCTGGTGCTCATGAAGTTATTTCTTGCAAAGCTCTTCTGTGTGATATTAGTGTCAATCCCCCTTGGTGGCTTGGGAGAGGAGGGTTTGTGCTTGGTTTGCCAATGGCTCTGCTTCCTGTCCTTTGATTTTTAGACAGAAGAACTTTACCAAATCATTGAAGGGCAGAATGAGACAATGGCCAAGCTGCAGGACATGTTACACAAAAGTCATCTGGGACAGTTGCAGGTATGTCCCTGGCAACCCTCAAATATATCAGGTTTTGTTCTTCAGGGATCCTGATTTTTAAATCTCTCTTGAGAAATGGACCTTTGAGTTTCTCTGCTTCCTGTTCTTGTTAGATGTCAGAGAGCCCACTCTCACTGCAGGAGCAGCAAATGTCGCTGCTAGATCTTCAGAACATGCTTTTCTGCACCAAGTTGGAGGTGCAGAAACTGAAAAGAGCTCAGCGCCAGAAAGAGCATCAATTGGCTGAAGCCAAGAGAGCAGCCCAGCTCCTAGAGACCATGGTGCGTGAGGAAGAACAGCAGAAAGAGGCAACATGGAAACACAACCAGGTAATAAGGCAAACGCTTAGCCTGGAAGTCTCTGGTCTTACATGCCTTAAGAAGCTCTAGTGTTGTCAGTACTCTGTTCTCATTCATCATTTGTGCCTACACCAGTCTGGGCCATGGCCAGCCCCTTGTGACATGTGGCAGAGAGAATTCCTCAGCCTTTTTAGTTACATATCTAGGGATTTAGAATTGGCAATGTATGGCAAATCTGAGTATGTTGTCACTTGCATGTCTTTGACTGATACAAATGTCCCATCTTTCTTTGTGATGTTACAAATGTCCACTGCTGCACAGGTTAGCTGTGATTGACTGTAAAGTCCTGCTGTGGCCTGAGCAAGGTGTTTAGATGGAGGGATATTCTGGGAAATGAAAAAAAAAAAAAGAAAACAAACTTACTCACTATGGAAGTGTGTTTCGAGATGGGAAAGCTATGAAGTTGCAGAACAGCTTTGGCTATTTCCACAGCCCCTCTTGCCTGCTGTTTACAGGTTTGTGAGGACTGACTGCCAATGTGTATGCTTTTCCCTTGCAGGAGCTGCGTGCTGTGGTACAGCAGCTGCAGGCAGAGCTTCAGAACAAGGCTCAGCAGCTTCAGACCATAGAGTGGGAGAAGTGCCGTGAGCTGCAGGCCCAGGAGCAGAGAGTTCAGCATTTGAGTCAGCACCTGGCTCGCAAGGAACAGCTTCTCCAGGTGAGATGCAGAAAGATTCAAGTTATGCATAACTAACCAGGGCCCCTGCTCATCCTTTTGTATTTGATGATGCAAGAGTGAGTCTGTAGTCTTCACACATGCCCTTTGAAGAGGCAAGAGATACTTGTGGGCTCCTGATATGTGGAAAAAGGCACAAGTATCTGAGTACCTCAGCCTACAGTGATGCCTGGTGAGCCCTGGTAAGCACTAGTCAACCAGCCCCGGGTGCTGGGAGTTTACCACCCCTTAATGTGGGGATTAGAGCAAGTGTAGGGTGGAGGTAGTTAGCTCTGATTCTTCTGTGCTGCTCTCTGGGGGTTTCTGGCCCAACGGTTTTATTAGGGGGTGTGTGTGTGTGACACATACAGGAATCAAGAGAGCTTCTACAATGCCAGCAAAGCTTGGACAAGAGCCCTGCAGCCATGAATGCCATGCTGAAGAAACTGCACCAGCGAGTCAGTGACAGGGATGCTGCTCTGGAGGTGAGCACAGTGTGTTGGCAATGTCTCAATTTTCCCTGAGGCTCAGGCTTTGGGCTACCGTCAGTGGTGTAGCCCCAGGGATGACCATGTCTTCTATGTGCTCTTTGTGGCTCAGCCTTTCAGAGGAGCCCTCTGAAAGGGAGAGCTTAGGTGTCCCACACAGTGAGTGGTGGGCTGCAGTGCCCTGCTGTCCCATTCTGAAAAATCTTCCCCTCTCACCCTAGAGAGCAGTAGATGAGAAATTCTGTGCTCTGGAGAAGAAAGAGCAAGAACTGCAACAGCTCCATCTCTCAATAAGGGAGCGTGGAACTGACCTGGAGAGACTGCGCAATGTCTTGTCTAGCAACGAGGCCACCATTCATGTGAGTGCTTGTACCTGGGCATGCAGATTCCAGCCTGGCTGTGGTGCGGTGCTAGACAGACCTTCCTGTGAATGCTCTGGTTGTTGCTGGGGATTGCTGCTTCAGGGTGTTGGCCTTTCTCTGGCTTTGTGTGCAGGGCAAGTTCCTGTGTCACTCATGTTTTTAGGTTGGGTGTAGAAGGTGAGTGTAGTGTCTGGAGAGGATGAGGTGAATCTGTGTGACTCCACTAGCAGGAGGCACTTGTATTTCTGGTTTTGCTTAATTCAGTCCCTTGTTGAGCTGCTTCTGTTGTGGTCCCCAGAGCCTGGAGAGCCTCCTGAAAGCCAAAACCCTGGAATTAGAGCAGGTCTCAGCAACCTGTGAAAACCTCCGCTGGCTCAAGGAAGAGATAGAGGCCAGATCCTGCAGCAGGCAGAAGGAGCAGGAGGGAATTATCCAGCAGCTGCAGACCTGCCTGCATGACAGGAACAAAGAAGTGGAGGTAAGACCTTAGCTTGGCTTCCTGAGCCTTCAGCCAGTTTGTCTGCAAAGCGAGTGATCCCAAACCAGAGACTCCTGGCTGCTTGACTCTTAGGAGGACACTTGAACCTGTGCCTAGTGCTTTGGAAGCTGACTGCTTTTGACGCCTGTAAAATCCTGTGTTTGCTGGGATACTTCTCTCTCAGCTACACCCAGGCTGAAGATCTGTTTGTACTTGAACAGTTTGTAGTTTGATGGTAACAGTGTCTCTCTATCTCTCCCTTCCTCCCCCCTTGTTCAGGAGCTTACAGCAACTCTGCTGTGCAAGCTGGGCCCAGGACAGAGTGAGGTAGCAGAGGAGCTGTGCTTGCGTCTCCAGCAGAAGGAGAAAATGCTGCAAGATCTTCTCAGTGACAGGAACCGTCAAACCATGGAGCATGATGCTGAAATCCGGGAGCTGCTCCAAGCTGTGAGCACCAAGGAGCAGCAGAGCAGAGTGAGTTGTGTGCTGTGCTGCCGTGATGAAGCTGGGGTGGATGACCCTGCCTTACATTAAGCAAATAGAAGCTGCTCTCTGGCTGCTGTTGGTGCAGCCTGCTGGAGCTGCTGAATATTGAAGAACAATGGGAGATGCCATGAGCCATTTCTATGTTGGTCCTAACCCATTGCATTAGAGCAGTTACAAAGCAGCAGCTCTTGTAGTTTCAGGATTCTGTCATTAGATGGATGTGTGGGTGCCATGCTCCTGAGCTTGGGGCAGCAGAGGGGCTGTGGGAGGGTTGCTGCTACATGTCTGTGTCACCAAAATAGGAAGGAAGGCACTCTGCTTGTACAGTGCAGAAGTTTGAGGAAGTTCTCCTCATTGCCTGTTAACTTAAATGTTAATCAAAGTAGTGCATGGACCTGGGCATGTAAATGCCACTTTAAAGAGCCACAGTTCCTACCCTGCCTACTCTTACACAGCCAGTGCAGTTCAGTGTTACATAAGATACCTTGTATTGAGTTTCCTTTCATAAAAAGGGGGCCAAAAGACCAGGCACTACCTCCTCCTCATTGGTTGTCCTCTATCTTTCTCCCCTCCTAAACCGAGAGAAACTGAGGGGCTTGTTCCTCTGCAGGCAGAGGGGCTGAGTCTTGCTGCAGGTAGAGATGGGAGGGCTGCAGTGGAGTCACTGTGGGTGGCCTGGAGCAGTAGCTCCCAAGTTGATGTAGAGAGCACTTCTACTCTCACGTGACAGATAAACATAGAGATGGTTTTTCTTAGTCCCTAAGGAAGGTGAGGGACAGCAATCCTACCCTTTCCCTGCTCAACCAGGTGGCTGCTGAGAAGATGGTGCATGCTTTGGCTGAAAGGGGCTCTGAGTTACAACTCCTGCGCCAGCATGTGTTGGGGAAGGAGCCTGTTGGGACCCAGTCAGCTGGTGCCAGCCTGTTGAAGCAGGACAAACAGCCCATACAAGTAAGAATTGTGCACTGTGTTTCTTTGCCTGTGACCTCAGGGCTTCAGAGAGAACTGATTGCCTAGAGGAAATGGTAGAGAGTGGAGCACCACAGAGAATGATAGAAATCAAAATGGGATCAGGAAAGAGAGTTTCTGTAGGAGAAAAAGAAATTCAGGAGCAGAAATGCTGCCTGAATGTTCTGATCTTGATGCCACTAGCCTTTGTCACTCAGTGTTTCCTTTCATTTTGATTAGGCAGTGTTTGAGTCCTTAGGGCGTGTGAGAGTATGAAAGAAATTCACCCTCTGACCTTCCAGCATTGACCCAGTCCTTCCTTGGGCTGGGCTGCCTTGCTGTATTGTAATCCCCTCCCTGACACTGTCACATTCTAGAGGGGACAGGCAAGCTAATTTTAGGTCCCACTAATTCTTGGCAGAGCCTGTTGGCTGTTTGCTGTCTCTTCCACAATTGGAGTGATATTTTTAAAGCAGCTTTGCTAAAAACCCCTTTGAGGGTGAGCACAGCTCCAAGGCTATACATATGTCACGCTCCTACTTGAGCAGCTGTTAATGGTTTATTGGTGAGCTGACGCGTTGAACATTTTTAAGCAGCTGTAAACAGGTTGCTCATTTCTATTCCCAGGGTCACAGTAATCTCTAGAGACTTCCAGAGGTGTGTATATGGGCCAAGCTCTGTGTTTTCCTTCCTGCACAGTCTCTCTGGACTACATCCTTGGATAATGGGATGGGTCTTTGTAGAGTCTTGGTTGAAAGATGGGCTTGCTGCATTTGAGTGAAACCCGTTTAATCCTTACTGTGAAGGCAGACACTGCCAGCAACTTTCCAGTGCCAAGTAAAACAAGGCCAGTGCCCTTTTGCCCCCATACACAGCTTCTAGGTTGGGTGCAATTCACTTGTCCCCGCTGCTTGGCTAGATCCCCTTCACTGGTTTCTCACATTTCAGAGGTGTCAACAAAGCAGCCAGTAGCTGTGCTGAAGTCCTGGAGCTCTGGGGAAGCTGCAGGTGCCAGCTTCCCCATAAAGGTGCAAACCTAGAGGTTTTTGTATTTTCAGGAAATAATGCAAGGAGCTTGTGGAGCCACAGCCATTGCTGGATCCCCACAGGGGGACAACAGCTGCAGGACAGAAGGCGGTGAGTATGTTGACAACTTCTTTCAGTGTCTCCAAACATGACCGGGCTTTTTGGTGTGTGGGAATCATGGTTACATAAAACTGTGAGAGATGAAAGACATTTGAGCAAAAGTGAGTATAATGAAATAAAACTGTGCTTCCCCTTTGGGTCGTGGTTTGGGGATGTCTAATGATGGGAATATAGGAAAGGCTAGTGTTGGGTTTGAGGTGAGGTGCTTC
Source organism: Agapornis roseicollis (assembly GCA_002631895.1). NCBI lineage: Eukaryota > Metazoa > Chordata > Aves > Psittaciformes > Psittacidae > Agapornis > Agapornis roseicollis. Next base: position 271,031 of record NDXB01003154.1, read on the forward strand.
TATTCAAGAGTTGATGCCATCCAGTGAAGGGCTTTTGACTTCATGGTTTGGGCTGGGTGAGACAAGTGCAACTGGATTGGGTTTTGCCTTTTGGGCTATGACACACTAATTTGCCAGGGGTGGGACAGCAGGCCTGGGATGTTGCTGTTGCTTGGGACTGCTGTGTGAGGATCAAGCAGGGAAGAAAAGTGTTTACCAAGAGTACAATGGGCAGTACAAGCATTGTGGACCTATCTTGCTGAAGAGGGATTCTGTCTGATGCTGGAGTCAGATCTGATGCATGCTATCCCTGCCGTAACCAACCTGTCTTTGCAGTTACAGTGTCAGCAGCAGAGCTGGAGAAGGATCTTGTTAATGCCAAAGAGGAGCTGGAGCTAATGGCAAAGAAGGAAAGAGAAAGCAGGGTGAGCTTGTTAATGGAACCTGTATTGATCTCTCATGCTTACAGAAGATCATTGGGCTACCTGTCACTGGAGGTTTTGGATCCCCTTCTATTGTGAGGGCACCCCCAGTGAGAGAAATGGGGCAGCAGCTCGCAGTGGTTTACTGTCAAGTCTCATGGACTTCTCTTCCTCCCGTAGCGAGAGCTCACTGCTCTCCAGTCTGTTGTGGCCACGCAGGAGGAAGAGCTGCAGGTGCAGGCCTCAGATATAGAGTCCTTGACCAGGACCATTCAGATCAAAGAGGACCTCATCAAGGTGAGATAATATGCTATGCTGAGTCAGTTCTGTTTGGAAAGGCTGCAGAGGAGTCCCTTTTTTTCCCCACATCCCGAGAGTAACGTGGCTGGCTCTGTCCATGGATGGTTTTGCTGCCTACAACTTTCTGAGTTACTTTGGCCAGAAGACAAAGGCCCCAGACCCCAAGAGTGTTGTTATTTGGTTCTTTGTGTACCAAACACCCTTCTTTCAGAGTCCTTTAAACAGAGTATATGTCCCTTCTCAGTTCCTGCTCCAGGTTGTTGACTATGCCTAATACCTAGGAGACCTAGGTCTTTCCAAACACTGGAAACGTTTGGTAGTTACATTCCAGGGAGGGTTACAAAGGTCCAACTGTCCTTGTAACTGATTCCTGCTTCACTGAAACCTTCTGCTGTTGGTTTTCAGGATCTTCAGATGCAGCTGGTGGACCCTGAAGAAATTCCAGCTGTGGAAAGGCTGACACAAGAAGTGCTAGTGCTTCGGGAGAAAGTGGCAGTAGCAGAGTCACAAGGACAGGAGGCTACTGGAAACAGAAGGCAACAGGTAGTGTGCCATGTGGGGTGAGCTTGGATGTGTTTGCATTTCTGCAGTTGTTCAGTTATGAGGCTTTGTTTTCAGCCTTTGGCTATGCTGAGGTGTGCTTGGTTTTGGAAGCTGGCTGTGTATGATGGGGGAGTACAGAGGAGGGAATTGGTTCATTTTAGCACTTGTTTCAAGGGAAGTCTTTTGGGAGTCCAGGGATGGCACTGATCAACTTGATCTCTTGGACACAAGCAAGAGAGGAAGAGAAGCTCCTGTTTCTCTGGGGCAGCCAGATGCCTCTTTTGATTTCTGTCTCTTTTTCTAAAGTGTTGCATCTTTTCTCTCCAACCAGTTGTTACTGATGCTGGAAGGGTTGGTGGCTGAGAGGAATCGGTTAAATGAGGCTCTCCAGGCAGAGAGACAGCTCTATGGCAGCCTGGTGAAGTTTCACACACACCCAGACAGGTAAGTGAGGCTGCCATAGCTCCATGCTGCTCTGCTCTGCTGCTGGGACAGGCTGGGATCATCCAAGGGAGCAGTCCCCAAGGTGGTGATTGCTCTGTGAGTCTGAGACCCTTCACTGGGAAAGAGGGAGCCTAGGCAAAGAGCCAACAAATGCAGTTTTGGGAGTCCAGATTTTTGGCTGCCTTCCTCCTTTGAAAAGGCTGCAGTGGCCAGCTTTAAACGTGCATAAACTCTCCCTATTGCCACCTCTTGTTCAGGCCTGAGATTTCCATCTCTGTTCCCTAGTTTATCCCTTCCCAGCTCAGTTTCCCACCCACACTTGGCTACCTTTCAGAGGCTGCTGTCAAATTCCCAACCAACTGTTGGGTTGATAAGGATCTGTCTAGGTGCTTATCCTGGCTGCAGCCCTGCAGGGCATTCTCTGTCCTCTGAACTAATCCCCTGCCTTGCATGGAGCTGCAGCCTCTGGGATATTTGAGCTACCTGATAGCAAGAGAGCACATAAGTGGGGTGCTTGGGTAAGTACTAAAGAACAGCTGTGACTAGGAGTCCTCTACCATGTGCTGAAGCCTTTTTTGGGGATGGCTGTGCTCTGGGGAGGTTTAGAGGTGAGGCAAGAGCTGGCTGAGCTGGCTGGGGAGCATGCAGGGCCTGTGCCTGCAGTAAGTCCCAGTCCTGGACGGAGGGGCCGGTTTCGTTTCTGCTTGCTACAGCCTGTCTAACCTTCTTCCCTTCTGTGCGACATGTCCGGTTAGTGCTGCAAGAGACCACACTCTGCAGGTGGAGCTGGAGGGGGTCCATGAGCTCCGGGGACAGCTGGAAGAAGCTCTTGGAAGAAGCTTGGAGTGTTTGAGCAGGCTGGAGATGCAGGGCGCCATAGGAGGTGGGGAACAGGAGCGTGTGAGAGTCCTACCCCAGCATGCCTTCTGAGCACTGGCGCTCGCCTGCCTGCCATGGAAACGGTTCACTAACTGAGCGCCTGTCTCACTGACTCTGGGAGGGTGGCTGTGGTACTTAGTCATGGTACGATAGAACTGGTGCAGGGCTTCTTTGTTTTAGATTTGAGCTGCTTCGGAAACGGCAATCAGTGCTATCCACCTGTGTCTCGTGTACGTTCCTGTCTGACCCACCCTGGTGGCCACTAATGTATTTGCACATTCGAATCATTCCATTTTAGCTTACTTCCCTCTTTACCTCCCTTCTCCTCCCATCCTAATGGGCCAAATAAAGATTCCCTTTCTCTGAAGAAAGTACCAGATGTTCTCTATCATCTCCCAAGTGCATGAGTGTGAGTTTTCATATTCCCCTACCATTTTTTTTACCCAGTGACATCAACCCTCTGGGTTGATGGTGGCTGGTCCAGGAGGAGAAGGTGTATATGGAAAAGTGGGTTCCAGAGCCAGAGAATTTGAGAAGGTCCACAAGACCTGGTGCCACTTGCCTGTGACTCTTACACAAGTCTTGAGCATGGAACTAACAATTCATTTGATGCTTAAACCAAATCCTGCTTCAGTGTTGATGATTTTTACTGATTCTTTTTTTCTCTAATGGTAAGCAGTCTCAGCTCAGCCTGTGAGGGCCTGCAAGGGAGAGCTCCTTCCTCTTTTCGACAGATGATCTGGCATGACCTAGACCTGTCAATGCTCCCACAGTCTGGGCTGGGGCACACATCCTGCCTACAGGCTCCACTTGCTCATTGGCCAACGGGCAAGACCCTATTCCTGCTTTGTTGGGGACAGTCCTGCTTGGCAGCACCACATACCTTGTATTTTTCACCTGCCCTGGGAGTGTTTGAGCTGGAGTGAGAGCTGGAAAATGACAGCAGTAACTTTCCAGTGACCAGTGCTTCCCATGTGCAATGGGCTATGGGTTAACTGTCCTATTCAGTCACTTCTTAAGGTAGCAGGAGTGTATTTTGTACCTTTGAATATCTGCTTCTCCCTGAAGAAGCTGAACTAGGAGGTGATGGAGCAGAGGAGCTCTGTTCTGCTGGGCTGTGTTACCTGGATCTGTGACTGCTACACGTGGCACGACCTATCCCATGCCTTGCAGCTGTGCTGAGGTCTCTTCCATGCCTCAAGTAGAGATAGGAGGCAGCACAGCTCTCCCTTCGCACACAGCAGGTCAGCACTGTTGCGCTGGATCTGCACCTAGCTGCATGGTGAGTTCAGCAGTTCTCATGGCCTGAAGGGATGCAGCTGGTGGCTGCTGGGCAGCTCTGGTACTTGGTTAGCTTTTCCTTTCTTATGTTTCATCTAATTCCTTTCACTTCTGTGTTTAACATAATCTCATTCTCCTTCTGCCTCTTTGTAGTAGCCTTAATGTCTCTGTCTTTAACCTTTCCACCTTCTGCTCTCCATCCTGGCTCTGATGCCCAGCTGGCTGCCTGGTCCTTTGGATACCATGGAGCCCAGGACTCAGCACAGACTCAGCAGGGCATGAGGGAAATTTTGGCTGGTGTTCCAGCATCTCTCATCTCTTCTTGTGTGTGTGTTTTGTGGCAGATCTGTCCCTGGCCTCTGTTAGCATCACTGCTGCAAAGTGCCCTGGAGGGAAGCATTGTCCTAGGCTAAGGTGTTCCAACTGTTCTGCTCTGCTCCTTAGGACCTTCTTTCATCCCTGATATCGCTGGCTGTGCGCTCCTCTGCCCTGTGGGAGGACCAGCCTGGGAGCACCCTCTATCAAACTGTGCAGTGCTTTGTTTCTGTCTCAGCTCCTTCTGGAGGTCTTGCCTTCCTTTTTGTATTTCCCTGTGAGCTTTGTTTCTCTTCCCTTGTTCCCAACAGCATGAAGGCTTCCAGTGCACCTGGGTGGCCTGTGCCTGTGGGCCTTATGCAATTCTTAAGCCATGCAGCTAATTCTCTTTGCCTTTTGGCTTGATGTGAAAGGCAGAGGAGGCTGTGAAAAACAGTTCTGGGATTGCACCTCCTGCCTCCTTTGCTGATAATGTTCAGAGAGCTGAGCAGCCCCTGAATTTGCCCCTGTCCTCCTCTACTCCTGTGGTGATGGAGGGTTCAAGCACTTGGTGAACAGCAGCCTGTGCAGACTGCCCAGTGTGTCTACTTCTCTGCTCCCCCAGCATCAGCTTCCTCATCTCCTCCTCTTTTTCCCCTGTTATTTTTCCTTAGGCTTTGCTCTCCCTTTTTCTGCTGCAGCCCTGGGAGCCTTTCAGAGCTGCAGGTGAGGAGAGGGGTGCTGTGTCTTGGCAAAAGAGGTGGTTCTCCCATGTCCCCACGGCAGTGGTGCGGACTGTGAGCCATCCTGCTCTGGTCTCAGCTATGGTGACCCAGCTTGAGAACCATGTCCAGGTGGCCCTCTGCCCCACAGCAATGCCTGCAGCTGAGGGGCTGCATCCACTCACTCTTCAGGGCTCTGCAGGCATTGAGCTTTAGCCCTTGATCTTTTGCCACCCTGCAGGTTGTGTCCCTGGGGGCTCACAGGGCTGTGCTTTGTGTATGCCGAATGCCACCCTTGAGAGCTGCTGTTTCATTGTGGTGCTGCTGCCACTTCCAGCTGTCTCTAAGCATTTGTCTCCTGGCACAGCACATCTCTGTGGTGTCTGTCCTTGCTCTGTGTGGCACAGGTACTGTGGTGCACAGGATCCACCACACAGGGTAATGTCTGCCCAGGCTCAGCTCTGATTTTTGCAGCCTCCTGGCAGTTGCTTGTCATGAGTGGATCTTCTGAGTGTGCCATTGTCTGTGTGCACAGTGTGTTGTGCAGCTGCCTGCCCTGCTGCTGCTGTGCTCCTAGCTGGTACTCATCTCTCCCTCCCAGAAGCTGTGTGCATCCCTGCTGGTTTCTCCTTCACCAGCAATGTTTGGCCTCTCCTGCCAGCATTTCTCTATTCCCCTGCTTGTTTTCAGCCTTTCCTGGGCACTCCAGACCTGCCACATCCAAAGCAGCTGCATTTCCAACAGGCTACAGGCTGTGAAACTTGGTCTTGCACAGCCACAGGGGATGGTCTTGGGCTCTGTGGGAGCTCCCCTCTCCGTGGGGAGAAGAGGGATTGGGGGTACACCCAGGTCAAAGAGCAGGCAGGGCCCTGCAACTGTGTGGGAGGAAAGCTGCCCACACAAGGGGCACAAGGCTCTGCACAAAAGGCCCAGTAGCAGAGCTGTGTGCAAGCAGCAACAGATGACCTCAACTCAGCTTTATGGGGCAGGGTGGGCCTGAGTCCTCCATGTGCTGGGGTATGGAATGTAAGTGTCCCTTTGCTGCAGTTCTGCAACACCAATGCCGGGCTTGCGAAGAGCTCAGTGCTGTGCGTGACAGCAGGGTGTGGGTGACATGGGCAGGGTGGCTGTTTGTGCCTTCCCTCAGCTGCCCCTGAAGGTGATTGTTTGAAGTGTGGCCCATGCTTCTGCCAGGTTAGTGCCTGATCAAGTGCATGCTGCTGCTGGTTGTGGCTTACGAAGTGTCTGCAGGATGGGTGGCATGTATGTACATGCGTTGGGCCAGCACAAGGTGCTGGGTTGGGGCTCCAGCATGCAGAGGAGGGATGGCAGGGCACGCAGACAGTGGAGAGACTTCAGTCCTGCACCAGTCATGTATGAGAGCTGGCACTTGCCCTGGGGCTGCCCACAGTGGCCATGGGCATCGCCAGGAGGAGAGGACAGAGGCAGTGCTGCCACTGACACTGCTTTGAGTGCCTTGTGCTGTGCTATCCCATAGGTCAGGCCACAGACACAGATGCCAGCACCAACTTTACCCACAACATCAAGGAGGAGGCAGCCCATGGTGTGGCAACCCAGCACGTGAGTCAGGGCAGTGGGAGCATGGGTGGCACTGCACCAGTGCTGGACAGTGTCCCAACCCCTTCAGAAGCATCCCTGTCACCCTCTGCCTTTGTCCCTCTAGAGCAGCCTCCAGACTCGCAAGGAAAGTGGGGGCACTGAAAGGACCCTGATGGGGCCCACAGCGCCCACAGTGCCAGAGCGGGAGCTGCGGGCTGAAGAGGAGCTGAGGGAGCTGAAGGCGCAGCTGGAGGAAGCCGGCTTCTCCTCCGTCTCCCACATCAGGCAAGAGTCCTGGAATATTTGAGCCATCAGGTGGCAGTAGTTTGAAGGGGTAACCTGCATCCCTGCTGCTGCCTGCCCTTCACAGTGCCTTGTGCCCCCAGGAAGGCGATGCTGAGCCTTTACCTAGAGAACGCAGATCTGAAGGAGCGGATGGGTGAAGCCACGTCGCTGCTGGAGAATGGAGAGCAGGAGGAGGCTGGGCTAGGCGGTCCCTTGGCCCCTGAGCCTCGCAGGCTGCAGAAGAAGAGCCGCAGTGCCCTCGGGGACTGCCCAGCCGGCAGCAGCAGGGATGGACAGGGGGTTCCAGCAGAGAGGGGAGCTGTGCCTGCCAAACGTCCAGCGCTGGAGGCACGATCCCAGGATGACATGGCCAAGAGACCCTGTCCTGGCACCCTAGGCAGTGGGGACAGGAGTTCTGTAAGTGCCCTGGGCACAGGGAACAGAGATGGGGATGAAGATAGAGATGGGGATGGAAAGGGAGAGTTCACAGTCTATCTCCTCTCTGAAAGGTGGAGGGTACAGTGCCTGGTGAGAGCTGGCCAGGGTTAGGTGCAGAGCTTCGCTCCCAGGTGGCGCAGGGACAGAGGCAGTGCCAGGAGCTGAAGGACAAGCTTGCTGCCTCAGAGGCCACGGTGCGGGCACAAGCTGAGCAGCTGGAGAAGTACCATGTCCTGCTCTGTGAGTTAAAACGCGGGGCGGGATAGCGGGTCTGTGCTCTGTGCGTTGTGCTGTACGTGGGGCAGGGATGGTGAATCCTGTTTGGGGGGAGTTGGGGAGAACTTGAGCTGATGATGCTGCCCAGCAGGTGAACCCCACGCCCAGCAGCTCAGCAAGCAAGTGCAGGTGGACTTCCAGGACCTGGGCTATGAGACATGTGGGCGAAGTGAGACCGAGGCTGACCGGGATGAGACCACCAGCCCTGGTAAGGAAAGCCGAGGCTCTGGGGATCCCTGTGCTTTGTTCACCCAGTGTAGAGAAGTGACACTGTGCCCTGTCCCCTCTGCAGAGTGCGAGGAGCCAGATGTATTCAGTGAGCCTAGCCTGGGTGAGGAGCTGGGGATGCCCAGAGCGAGCAAGGCTGCTCAGAAAGCCATGGCCTTGGCCGACGTGGGTGCCCTGCACCAGCACATCCAGGACCTCAAGGCACAGCTGCTCAATGCCAACAAGGTGATCCAGAGCCTGCAGCGCCGCACCCGCTCCATCTCCGTCACCAGTGGCTACACCTCGGGCGCCGAGCGGCCCCCGCCGGGTCCCACAGCCCTGGGCTCCCCGGCGCACAGCCTCACCGACGAGGACGAGGGCTGGCAGTCCGACGGCCACAGCCCCTTCTGCCCGCCCGCCCTGCGGGCACACCGCGACCTGCAGCACTTGGTGAACCGCGTTGCCCTCCTCGAGGCACAGCTGCCCACAGCCAAAGCCGATGGTATTTTGTCCAAGGAGCTGCAATCTGCCACTTGGCCAGGGTACGGCTGCGGGGAGCGGAACCAAACGGGGGGCTGCGGGCATCTCCAGGGGTTCCCCAAGCTTGGTGACTTCTTGCTGCATGCTTTTCCTGCAGCCAGGCTCCTGGGGTGTTTGCCTGGCAGGGCAGAGTTCTGGTGGTGGATGGTGCACAGGCTCTGCCCACAGCACTGTCCATGCCGTGCTCTCTGGGGGTCTGGCAGCCCTGTGAGCCCCCCTCTTGCTTATCCTTCCTAGGAAGTACAATTCGTTGATCCAAGCACAGGCTCGAGAGCTCTCCCACCTGCGGCAGACACTGCGGGAGGGCCGCGGGGCAAGCCGCAGCCTGGCCCAGCACCTGCGTGATGCCCTGCGGTCCTTTGAGGACCTTCTCCGCGGCACCGACATTGACTACTACCAGGGCCAGGGCTTTCGGGAGCAGCTGGCTCAGGGCAGGCAGCTGGCTGAGAGGCTCAGTGACAAGCTGGGCACCAGTAAGTACCTTTGCGGGGTGGCACTGAGGACTGGACATCATGGGGCATGGTGGGCTGGGAAGGGGTGCTTTGATGTTGAAGGGTTTGGGACATTTGGGCAACTTGTGCCATGTGGGCTGCCCACTTTGAGCTGGGCTGTTTGGGAACAGGCAGCCTGGGTCACAGAGACACTGACTGGCTTGTTTTTTCAGGAGATCGACGTGATGGAAATGATAAAACCAGTCATGATCTCCTGGCACTGAGGTACCTGTTCCGAAGAAAGGCCTGGGAGACCTGTTCTGCATGTGCAACACAGGCTGTCACTGCTTTTGGGGTGGGGATCTGGTGTACCATTGGGGTCTCTCCTCCAGATAGATGTTCTAGGGCTGCTTCTGCTCTGGGGAGGGGAGTCCCAGGCTTGGGCTGGGCACCCCATGATTCAGGGCAGCCTTGCAGCAGAGGTGGGATGTAGCGTGTGGGGTGTCATACTCGAGTGTGCACAGCACAAACAGGAAGAGGTGTGGGATGGGGGTTGCTGCTATGCCAGCTCTGGCAAGGCTCACCTCCATAGGCTTAGCCAGGAGCTCCAGGAGAAGGAGAAGGTGATCGAGAGCCTTGAGGTGAAGCTGCAGGAGCGCTGTGAGTCCCCAGGCAGCAGCCGCCCGCCCTCTGAGTCTTCCTGCTCTGCCACCAGCTCCTCCTTTGTGTCTGAGGGGCTGGAAGCCTGCTCTGATGGCGACACGGCCAGCGAGTGCAGCCAGTGCCATGAGGAGCCCGCCCAACACACAGGTACCTAGGGGCCACAGCTGTGGGCTGGGGACACCAGTACCTCTGTAGCAATGGGTGCACATCAGGCCTGGGCAGGGGCTGCCTGTGAGGCACTGCACCTCTGTGCCAGCCTGGGGGGAGGGTACACAGCACCTGGAGCTGCAGGGCAGCATCTTGGGGTGGGGGTACCACAGCCCTGCAAGGCTGGGACCTGACCAACCTTGCATGGACTGTCCCATCCTGCAGGGCCTCCAGGTATGGGGACTCAGCTGCTTGGGGTGTGCCAGTGTCCCCTGAGAAGAAGGGGTCCCTGCCAGGCTGAGCCAGAGCTGTGCTAACATCTCTATCTCCATCTCTCTCCTGTCTCTAGGCCTTCACGTTGACTCCTTGTCCAAACCCATTAGTGCCCCTCTGCCTGCATTGGCCCCTGGGCTGCCCCCATTCCTGCCTGCTGGGCCCCCCCTCCCTACAGTCCCCCTGCTCCTGGGCTGCTGTGGAAACCCCATCTGCTCCCTGGCTGAGGTGCAGCAGGAACTGCAGGTGCTCCAGAGGCAGCTGGGAGAAAGTGAGCGTGTGCCTCCAGAGTGGGGTTGGTCCTACCTGCCCTGCATGCCGTGCTGTGGCACAAGGCCCCGCACCCTCTCTGACCTCCCTTTCCTGCCCTGGGCTTTCTCCTGCTTCTCAGGGCCACTGCTTTGTGGTTTGGTCCCATCACTCTGGGAACCTGGTGGGTGGGGTGGACCCAGCCTAAGGCAGCACTAGACCTTGGAGTGGGCAGTCACACATCCTGGGGCCTCTGGAGAAGGACTTGGTTAGTTGTTGCGTAACAGTGGGGCTGACACCCTCCAATTCATATCATGCAACCAGCAAGCAGAGCAATCTGCTCTCCAAGGGGAATGGGTTTGACCAGGGTGGGGGATGAGTGATGGGGGATGGTGGGGACATTGGGCTGCACTGTTAGGCAGAGAAGGGAGCAAAAAGCACATGATGGGAGTGTGTTATTCCCATTCTTCTCCTTGTCCACTGCCCTCTTGCTCTTCACTGCTTTCCTCTGTGCATGCAGGTGTGATGCTACCCATGGCACCAGCAAAGCCCACAGCCCCACTGGGACCCTACAGAGAGGGAAGCAAAGTCCCGGAAGCACCCTGCCAACACAGTGCACTGCAGAGCCCCAGGGCCACTGAGACCAGCACCCTCTGGGACATACCCCCTCCTGGCCAGCCACTTTACAGGACCCTGCCATCAGGGTATCCCTCTAGCCAGAAGCTAACAGGTGAGGTCCATGTTGGAGAGCATGGGGCATTCTGCCTGGGTGTAGGTAAATGGGGAGGAGACCTAGCACCAGAATAGCTGTGAGACATGGCTCTGATATGGGACAGGTTAGAGGGGATGGTGTGAGGCAGGTGGCGCAGCTATCCCTGCCCTGAGCCATCTCCTTGGCTGTGGCAGGGGCAGATCTGCTGGAGGAACACTTGGTAGAGATCCGCAGCCTGCGCCAGCGGCTTGAGGAGTCCATCTGCACCAATGACCGGCTCCGTGAGCAGCTCGAGCGCCGCCTGGCCTCTACTGGCAAGGCCAGTGGTATGGTGCTGCCCTGGGGCCAGGGCTGCTAGGGGAGTGCCAGGCTTTGCACACCCCATTGCCTGGGAAGGGTGCTCACTCTGTGCATGGCTGGGTATTGGGGAAAGAGACTCAGCACAGATCCCCCTTGGCAGGGTTATACAGCGATGTCTATGCCCAGTCACCGGAGCTGGGGCTGCAGCTGAGTGGAGAGAACAAGGCTCTGCGTGAGGACAACCGGACCCTGCGGCTCCAGCGTGACCACATCTCCCAAGGTAGGGCTGGGCTACCAGCATCCCGAGGCTGTGTCCCAGAGAGCACTGCCTGAGTGCAGTGGCAGTGACACCTCCATGGTCTGCTCCAGAGCTGGCGCGAGTGCAGGAGGCACTCGTGACTGCTTGCTCCCGAGCCCGGGAGGCTGAAGCAGAGCTGGAACAGAGGCGCGGGAAGCAGCGGAGGCTGGCTGAGGAGCTTGCTGAGCAGCAAGAGAATGTCCGGCAGCTCCGGGATGAGCGGCGCTCTCTGCAGGAGGACAACAACAGGTAAGGTTTGGGGCACTGTGGCCGTGGGGCTGGTGGGACTGACGGCATGGCTGGCACTGGATCCATGTGTCACCCCTTGCAGGCTGCAGCACACGGTGACACTCCTGCAGCAGCAGTGTGAGGAGCACCGCCTGCTGTTGCAGACCCTGCGTGCAGAGCTGCAAGTCTATGAGAGCCTCCCTGGCACCTCTGCCAAGACCCGTGCAGGTACAGGCCTCACCTGCCCTCTGCCCAGCTACTAGTCTTGGGGTGCCTGACCCCTCTGCAGCCCTGGGGCAGGCCCAAGCACTTCTCCTGCGGCATCAGCAGGAGAGACATGGTGGCCCTGCTGGCAAGCAAAGAGGGCGGGCAAGACCCCAGCAGTGCCAGGTACAGAGCCACGACTGTCTGCAGGGGCTCAGATACTTCTTATTCTAGGCTGCTTCCCATCTCCTCCAGTGCGGGATGTTGGCACAAGTTCAGCAGCACCCCTCTTCTCCCCACTGTCCTCTGACATGTCTGTGACCCGGCAGATGGACGGTAGGTCCCAGATCCTGCCCATGCCTATGCCTCAGGAGCTGCTGAGACCTGACAAACTCTTGGCAGCACCCTTGCTGAGCAAGGGTTGAGAAACTCAGGGCAGAGCTAAGCCTCAGGATGGAACAGGAAGGGTCACAGAGGGGAGCGGGCAGTGGTCCTACCTAGCCCTGCTTGTTCCACAGGGCCACGTGGGGCAGACCCGCTGGTGAAGAAGAGTGAGGTGCCATCAAGGGCTCATGTCATTGGGTGCCTCGACACCTACCGGGCCCTAGAGCAGCACATCCTGGAGGGGAAGACGCTGGCCTGTGAGCTGATGTGTCTCACGCGCCCTGCACTTGGACTGCCCAACTGCCTGCTCCAGGGAAAGGAGGTAAAGTGTGGGCAGGACAGGGCTGGCAGTGGCTGGGGGCCAGACAGTCTGAAGCCCATGTGTAAAGTGGCCCCTGAGCCCAGCATCAGCCCTGAGGCTTGCAGGGCTGGCAAGCAGCTGGCAGCCTCCAGCCTGGGGGCTGCTGCTGGTACTGCCCTGCAGTAGTGGGCTAGCCAGGGTGTGAGTCCCTGGGTGCAGTGGGATGCAGGTGCCCCAGCAGTGCCTGCTCCCGTACCTCTTTCCTGTAGGCCCTGCAGTGGACAGGCACAGGGCACCTCTGGGGCAGTGCCAGCACCCTGCATGGCATCTTGGAGCAATGCGTGTCTCTCCTCACTGCCTTCTGGAGCACTGTGCTGCCCATCAGCCCAGGCCAGCAGCAGGGCAAGGTGAGCACAGGGGAGGGGCTGGTGGGGTGGTGGAGCTGGATGCTTGCTGTTCATCATGCTCGTGTTGTCTTAGGAGCAGGTGCTACAGGGTGAGATCGCAGCGCTGCGGGCACAGCTCTCTGAAAAGGAGGATGCTCTGCAGAGCACGGCCGAGCAGCTGCGCAGCACAGTGCAGCTCAAGGACAGCATGGAGCAGTTCATTGTCAGCCAGTGTATGTGGCCTGGGTGATACCCTGCTATGGGATGGCAGGGCCAAACCAGCCTGCACTTCATGTGCCTGGGGTGGCTCTACAGTGCAGGAACCTCACTGACCACATCTCTCTCCCACTCACAGTGAGCAGGACCCACAATGTGTTGCGCAAGGCTAGGACAAACCTGGAGGTGAGTCTGCCCTGGCAGATTGTGTGGGATAGGAGCGGGTGCCCCTGCCCTGGTGAGCCCTGAGGATGGGCACAGATAGCAGACACCCCATGCTCTGCAAGCAGAGTGGTGGATGGCAAGGGGTGCTGAGGAACCCAGTTGGGTGTAATGTGTGTGTGTGGGTCATGGGGACCTATTTTCCTTGACTGTCCTTGGCTGCTCCATCACCAGGGCACAGCAGTCCTCCAGTGCAGGCCTGCTCTGATACCACTCCCTCCTACTGCCATGTGTTCTCTCTCTTGCCAGGTGAAGGCCCAGCAGGCCCTGCCCGTCGCTTGAGCAGGGCTGGGAGCAATGCTTCCAGCTTCCACTCATGGAACAGCCTGCTGGCTGCTGAGCTGTGCCAGGCTGGAGGGCTGGAGAGGACCCTGTTCCTGCTACTCCAAGGGGTGGGGTGGACAGGGGTATGGGCTGTCCAGTGCTACATAGCTAGTGGGTTTGGGCTGCTGTGGTGGTCGCATGCCCTCCACCTGCCTTTGCTTGGTATTGCAGCAGCAGCTGCTGGCTTGGGCTTTGCCTGCCCCATGTGTCAGTGCTCGCCCCTTTCCACCCACAGTACTTAAGAGTGGGGTGTACAGCCCTCCACATCAAGCACCTCTCACCCTCAGACTTGGTCCCATTTATAACCCTGCTGTTTACCTGTCCCTGCTATTGGATGTATGTGTATGTATATAGACAGAAATATCAGAGCCACATTTTGGGGTGTCTCCAGGCATGCTGGGGCACCACTGCGGGAGGATGTAAGAAATGCCACATTCTGTTCAGTGGCTGGAAAGTCCCCAATAAAGGTTTCCTGCAGGTTGCAGTGTTTCTGGCACACAGGTCTCTGCAGCTGTGCTCCCCAGGCTACCCACAGCACAAGGTGCAATAGACGCAGGATGGCCCCACCCCAAAGGCAGCTCTGCGCCCCACTGGGCGCTTGCTCCCTTTTCCCCTCTTGCTGCTCCAGAGCTCCCCTCCAACATCAGGCCAGCAGCACCGAGATCAATAAATACTGTAATAAATAAAGAAAACCCTGGTGCATGGCACTGCGCTGGCAGCAGGCGGTGTAGCCGGTGTCCCGGGATATGTGCCCTGCTCTGCTTTTCCCAGGCCCCTCCAGCGTGGTTTGCATGGTGTCCCTCTGGCTGTGATGAAGTCAGCCATTCCCCACAGAAGCACTTGATGTTGGGGATGGAGTGTTCAGTCCTTGACGGCGCTGTCCCAGTGGCAGGTAAGCGTGGCTGCATCTGGTCCAGCTGCACCCTTCCTCCAGCTGGCTCAATGCTGAACCTGGCAGAGGGTTGGGGCTGCAGCCAGGGCTGAGAGCCCTTCCTCAAAGCTAGTGAGGGGGGCAGCACCATAGCTAGGGCTGCAGGATGGGGCAGGCTACGTTGTCCCACGGCCTGTAGGGATCAAGGTGGCCTTGGAGGCTCATCACCAGGACAACACAGCAACCTTCAGCAGACAGGACATATTTCTGGAGGCACTTCCTGGACCACCTTGGGGCCTGTGCAGGCTGGAGAAGATGGGCAGGTGAAGCCTTTTTTGTGCTGGGCACAAGGAAAAGGTGTTCTGGTGAGCAGCAAAAGTGGCCCCAGAGACTCAGAGAAGCCAAGGGGAGCTGTAGGTGGGTGGAAACTAAGGGTTAAATCAAACCACACCAGTAGGATGGGACAGTGTCACAAGCCCCAGTGGCCCTGGGCTCATTGCCAGGGCTCAAGTCCCTGCCAGGTTCAAGGCTGAAGCCAGGGGTCAGTTCTCGCACAGTCCTGTGGCCCAGTGTGTGCAGACAAAGCGGCATTTGGTATCCTGCGTGGGGGGCGGGTGAGGCCCCAGCTCAGATGGGCTTGTACAGCAGCGTGGTGACATACTTCTTCTTGTAGCGGTGCGTGGCACTGAGCACCATCACGCCATCCTGCGAGAGGCACAGCATCAGTGGGAGCAGGAGGGGGACAGCCCAGTGTAGCCTGGCTGTGCCAACCTGAGAGTGGGGCACCCCACAGCTGCCATCAGGAAGAGGGCTCTGCAAGCCTGAGGAGCCACCCTAGCCTGTCCCTGTTGTCCTGAGTCTCACAGACAGCAAGACATGTACAACACCCGTGACAAGGAGTGCAAGGGAAGGGTCTGGTACACGGCAGGATTGCCCAGGGCTGCCCAGTTCCATCAGGCTGCAGGGAAGCAGCTAAAAGGAACTGTAAGAAAGCCACAGCCTATGCCCCTGAACATGCCACACTTCACCAGGCAGCTAAGCTGTCCTTGCATGGGTCAGTTGATCCCTGCACCACCATCTCCACCCCCCTGTTGTCTGCTTCCTGCAAGTGCTGCAGGCTCCTGGGAGCTACAGCAGCTTCACTTGCCTCAAGCAGCAGCCTCAGGGGACCTGTCCTTACCTTGATGGACAGTGCGTAGAGGTGATTGAGCATGACATGGTTGGGTTCGGGCAGCAGTGCTGGGTCACACTAGGAGAAGAGGAGTGTCACAGAGGAACAGCAGAGCCCTAACCCCCCAGCTCCAGCCATCACAGGGAGCTGCCATCTCAGGCAATCTGAGCTGCTGGTGTCTCTGAACAGGAACAGAACTCAGCTAAGCACCAGGCTGAGTAAGGAGACAAACCAGCGTTGTTAATGGAAAAGTGATGCTTTTCCCAGGAAATGCCAAGGGTGAGGCTCCAGCCAAGGGGAGAACAGGGACCTTGCAGACAGAACTCCCCTTCCAACCCCACTGTGGCTCCCTGTGTGTGGGCAGTATGATGGTACCCACCGAGATATTGGTGTCCTTGTTCAGGATGACCTGGAGGAGGTGAGGTGGGAGGATGGGTGGGGATTTGAAGCGCTCCTCAGGCCGGTATACATACAATTCTTGGCCATAAGGTCCAGGTGGTGAGCTTGACAAGTCTATAAGAGAAGAGAAAGAAGGAGACATGAAATGGCTGAAGCAGGCCTGGCTTCCCAAGAAGCTAAGAAGGATCCAGCAGGGTCTTTCAGACACAAACATCTTCCATGAGCCATGCCCATATATCCTACAGTAACAGCTCAGCCTTTTCAAAATGGAAAAAGCAGCCAGGTGAGTCCTGGGCATTTCCAAGCAGGACTGTAAGCTGGTACATGCATTGACACAAAGCAAGCACTCTGTGGAAGCCACCCCATGACCCCTGCACACAGCCCTCAGCACAGCTGGGTCCCTCTACCTGTAACAGGCAGCCAGCTTGGCCCATAACTGTACCTTGTGCAGCAGGGGCACAGCAAGCAGCCCACCTGCATGCTCTCAGTGCTGCAGGACTGCCTGATGAGGAGGTCCCAGAAAGGGCAAATGGGAGGCCTAGATGGAGCAGCTGCTCAACCCATGTGAGGAACCATGGGAGCTTGTGGTCACTGCAAGCTGGACTGGATGTATCTCCTGACCACATCTGACCTGATCATTTTGGAACAACAAGCATCCAAGAAGGGTTCCACCTCCCTGGAGTTGCTGCTGCTTGCTGGCTTCAATGAAGTATCTCCTGCCCAGGTTGGGCAAGGCTGTGGAGCTGAGCTCTATCTGAAACAGGGTTTAAACCAGGGATGACAGGCAGCAGAGGGCCCAGGCCTGGAAAACGACTGAGCTACCTGCTAGCATTACACATCAATCCAGGAGTGCCGGTGTCTGCATGGTAACCTAACCTACTGCTGTAGGGGAAGTCTGAGATGAGCTTGCACCAGTACAAATTACCTTGGCATAAAAACCAAGAGTAGCTGCTGAAAATAACCTGGATCCTGCTCTCACCTAGCTTGTACCTCAGATCAGATGACTTACAGTTGAGCAGACAGAACAGGCTGATGTTCCCGGAGCTCACCAGTCTGAAACGGCTGCCTCAGCCATGCACAGGCACTGACCCTGCTCTGGAATGGTGCTAGCACAGAACAAGTTACACCAGCACAGTCCCTCTATAAGGACAAGGACTCAGCTGCGGTCTGCTGAGGACACACTGCCAAACACTGTTCTTCCCAGGTGCAGGCCCCCACCTCTGCTCAGGGGGTGTGTTGACCCCCAGAGCAGGGAGTCTCAACACAGAGGACATGGAAAATAGCACATGCAAAGCTCTAATGTATAAAAACTCACCCCGACCTGAGGTTTCTGAGCTCTCCAGAGAATCCACCTTCAAAGCATCAAACACCTCAAAATCAGACTTCTTGACGTGAATCAGGTTGTTAATCGTCCCCATCTGGCTGGTGACCACAGGCTGGAGAGAAATGAGGTAAGAGCCTTCCTATGTTCCTCTCCCACCAAAGAACACTCAGTGCTTCCTAGATCCTCCCACCCAAGCTGTCTTTGCTGCACCATTACCTCAGAGCACAGGCAGCCAGTATCTAGCTCTGCTCTACACTTGCAGACCTCTGCTGTTTACACTGGGAGGATTTCCCTTTACTCCCATGCGTCTACATCAAGTCCTGTTTTCATCCTCCACCCTGTTACATGCCAATGGGTAAGTAAGTGTTTTCTCCTTCCCCTGCTGCTACCATGATTCAGTTTAGAGAAGAACCTCCAGGTGAGTGCTGACCCCATAGCCCATCTTCCCATGCAGCCAATTCTCAATAAGAATTAAAGGCTTTCTGTTGTTTTCCTGCCCCTCAGCACCTCCCCAGAATTTCCCTATATGGCATATCTAAGCCCAGAGGAGCCAGCCTCTGAAAGGACTCATGGGATTGATATGCCCCTTTTGTTTCAGCAGACACCTTCTGCTATTCCTGTTCCCCCTCTGCTGCAGTTACATCATGTCTAGTACCCTGCAGAAGTCAAGGTCTGCAGGGATAAAACTTTGAGCATTACCTCAGATGGGTCATGGACCCACTGGCCATCCACAAAAAATTTGTACTGGTGTTCGCCTTCTGGGAGGTCCAGGATAGCGACAAAGTCATTGTGGCTGTGCAGAGAGAGCAGAGGTGCAACAGCATTACCCTGTTGATGCTACAGGTGGTGCTCTTGCATGGGGTTCCAGAAAACAAGCACTGTCCAGCCCCTCTTCCACCATGCCTTCATGCAGGGTTAGGCTTGCTCATTGTCAGTGATCTGAGGCACAACACAAGTGTGAGCATTCAGAGCACCAGCATGGCTCAGCCCCTCAGAAGCCCAGCTGGAAGGAGTATACAGAAGGCTGTCCAGCCCCACATGTCCAGAGAAAGTTGATGTTACAGACAACCTCTGCAAGACACATCTGGGAGGATGCATGCAACAAGAATCTAACCCTGTGCTGGCACTGCAGGATGAGGACAGCAAGTGCAGCAGCTCTGTTTGTAAAATCCACAATTGAGATAAACCCATTCCAGGCAATTTCCTGGGATTATGGCCAGAGTCATGTATTGTGGAACAATAAGAACATCATTAGGGCAGGAAGATATGTGAGGGACAAACAAACAACCCCCACCGGCAACAACACAACTAGGCAGGGGGTAAGGCCACAGCCAAGCAAAGAGCTGACAGCTTCCAGAAGATAACTGCATAGGGCTCTGCTGCTGGGACAAGCTGTGTGACACCAAGCTGAGGAAGCAAAGTGGCCCATCCTGTCCTGTCCCTCTGTTGTACAACTTATCAGCACCACCTAGGGAAAAAGCTAACTACGTATTTATGCTCAGACCCTCCAGCCTGGGTGAACATAGTCAAGACAGCTGAACAAAGGGAACAGCCATCAGCACAGAGAAGGGGAAACACTTCCCATGATGGAGCAGAGGAGAATTAAGAGTGACCCAAGGGACAGGTTACCTCTTGATGAGTGGGATCTTGGTGCTCCAATTGTTGAAAGACCCAGAGATGAAGACTTCTTTGCCTCCATCAGCCCAGCGGATGACAGTGGGACGAGCCTGTTGGGATGGTTTCACTGACTCCTCCAGATCTGGCTGCCATGACACAAACTCCTTATCCCCAGGAATCTGAGGTAAGAAAAACAGAGCCTGAGACACAGAGACAACCGGGACCACATTCACTCCCTCCTGGCTTCTACCAGCCCAGCTGCACATCCCAGACAAGAGTATTGCAGAGCACCTCTAGCCTCCCAACTCTCCATAGGCCCCTCATATGGCTAGGAGCACAGAGCCCCAAAGGGCAGGACAGGGAAGGCAGTGGCTAGCCCCTACCTTGGAATCATGGGAGCTGAAAACACTGGGGTCATCAGTGCTGCCCACCATGATCTTGTGTGGGTGCTCCTTGGCAGGGTGGGTGGCACCGGAGCCATCTGAGCGTTGGGACTTGGGGCCATGGCGCTCCCCTGACACTCGCTCACTGGTGGTGTTCCCCATGGCAGTTCAGCTCCCCTGTGAGAGAGATAAGACAGCAGTGTGCCTGTGCCCACATGCTCTGGCAGAGAGGTGAGGAGCAAGGATGTCATTCCCAGTGTTCTTTGCCAGGGGAGACTGACAGCAATCCTAAAAAAGGCCCAAAGTTCATTTCCACTGCCAAGTTTGGGAGCTGAATGGGAATTGAATAAACAAGGCAGCTTGACCTAATTATAGCCATATTCTCATGAACCATCACTCTAGTTACATTGGTAACTGTTACACTCCAAAACACGTACTAGTTACACTGTACCCCATACAAGACCTCAGAAGCCAGCATAGTAGAAGGGCTGATGGGCAAAATAAAGCAACCTTTACTGGGATATCAATTGCTTGGTGTTAACAGAGCCTCTTTCACAGTCTTACAGTCAAGCTCCATAGCAGGAAAACAGACAAAGAGTGAAAGTAGCAGCTGTTTAACAGATTCCAAGCCTCCAAGAGCTTGCAGGCAGAAGAGCAGAGCCTTGCGCCTGGCAGTAGTGACAGGGAGCAGTTGAAGTGTCCGAATGGAATCACCCAAGCTGGAGCTTGGCCAAGGTGTAGAATTAATGCCGTGGTGTCTGAAAAAAGCTCAGCTCTCAACAGAATTCACTTATGATTCACCAGGCAAGCCACCATGTCAGCTGCAGCACAGTGAGTTCTGCTTGTGAACTTAACCAGTAGCACCACCCTGTGCATTCTGGCATCTGCCTGGCCACCTGGAGCCCCAGGATGAGAGAAGGTCCACCCAGCTGCCTCAGTGCCTCCGTACAGCTGCAGATGGGCTGTCATCCCCAGTATCACCCAGCTCAGAGAAGGCAAAAGAGGAGAACTGGTCATATAACACAAAGCCAAGAACAACTACACACCTCTTGGGACAAACAACAAAGCCACTGCAAGCTACATGGGACTCTTCAAGCCTTACCCAGTTTCCAGCAGCTGAAATGGATTGTGATTCTTGCCCCTTCACAGGCTAATATTTCAGCTCACCACACTGATCATGGGTGCTGCAGGGCAAGGGAAGAGGATAGCCAGCACTGCTTCATGCACTTAGCTGTGACATTTAGGGATTTGTTTAGAAGATCAAGTTATACGAATGGTGCCAGGCAAGGCTGCCAGCCAAAGCCAGGCTTTAGAACATTACAGAGCAATTACTAAAGTATTTCTTAAATCCTGAGGGCTAAAAGTCAGTCTGAGAGGACAGCTAACCCGTACCACCCACCCTCTCAGTGAGGATCAAGCGTACCTGAAGATCCAGGTCAGATGAGCTGCACCACTTGCTCTGACATCTTCCCCCTCTGCCCTGGAGGAGGCTCAGCCAGCTTCTCATAAAATCTATCCCTGTGCCACTAGACCTGCTGTTGAAGAGCTTCTTCCCCAGTATCTCCACTAAGGCTCCCTTACTTCTCATCTACAGGGAGGAAGGTAGGAAATGCTGAACATCCTCTTGTACCAAGACAGACCTGAGAGATACATGCAGGTGTTAACAGATGTGAAAGCTTTCCTTTCTCGTGTCTAAAAGGAATTCAATCCCTCTGGCTGTCCCTTGCAGGTAATGCTATCCTAACATTTCCTGAGGTTCTTCCCAAGCGCTGGCTTCTTTCTGGCACATGGTATCAGAAATCCCACGCAGACAAGCCCACCCCACCTCCTGCATCGCACACACAGGCACCCTGCTGCGCTGGGACAGTGAGCTCTCTGAGCATAGTCCGCAGCACTTGGCTTCCCTGAATTAACTTCTACAGTTCCTGCATTCAGACAAGCCCTTGTAGCACAGCATGCTCTGATGGTGTGACACAACTATGTTCAAGTCACTGATGGCAACACTGCCCATACCAAAACCCAAGCAAACCTCCACAGTGTCTCAGTGCGTCTGCTCTCAGGCTGGCAGCAAGCTGCTGCCAGCTACAGTCTGCAATAAGGTGGGTGCCTGCCTGCTGGATCACAAAGCCCCTTCGGTTTCTACCAGCCCCGCCTCCCCACTTTGCTTCTGACCTGGACACATAAACCACACCAGTTCCCCCTGAGCTGTGTCACACTTGCTGCCTCTCTCACCCAGTCAGTCACCTGGACTGGGAAACACCAGCAGCCAGCCTGAGGTTTATTTTGGAGAGATGGGGGTCTCTGTTCAGCACTCTAAGTTGCCCACAGCCTGCTTGGCAGACACCTCTTGGTGCTGAAGGTACCCAGGGAAGCCTGATTTACCCAAACTCTCCTGCCTCCTTCATTCAGATAAGGGAACCAGAGCTCAGCCGAGAGGTTGCCATAAGGTTAAGGGAATGAGCTGGGAAACCGAGGATAAGAAAGCCTTCCTCCTCTGGATCGTGCCAAGCAGGCATGACTGGGATGAAGGCTCTGCAAAGCAGTGGCGTTGGCAGGGCTGTCATGAGGGCTCCGCGAAGTGCTGTTAGGGCTGTCACAGCATGCAGGGCCGCCACCCGCTCCCCTTCCCTGCTGGGTGCCTGCCACAGCCCTTAGGAGAAGCTGGCCGCACCGGCTAGAGACAGGGTGCTTCTGAGGTGCTCCGAGCCGGCTGCAGGCCATGGCCACCAATGAGGCGTCCACGCCACCGTTACCCATCTCGCTGTCACCCGTGGGGACGTCCAGCCAAGCCTCACCCGCCGTCTCCCGCTGCAGCACCCGGGAAACAGCACCAGACCAGCTGCCTCCCGCCCACCCTCAGCCCGGCCCGCCGGGACACCCGCCGACAGCCGCCGGTCCCGACCGCAGCCCCACCTGGCCACCGCCAACCCGCTCTCCGCCTCCGTCCAAAATGGCGACACCCCCTTTGCCGCCGCCGCCGCCAGCCTCTGCGGGGCGCTCTGGCCCGCCCCCACGCCGTTCTATGGCCGCGCCCCCCCTCCCTCCCTTCCTCCCGCGGACCCGCTTTCTCGCTGCCGGGCAGCCGCCATGTTTGTTGAGGGCGGCTTCACTTGTTGTTGTGAAGGGCGGACGGCCAGGCGCGCTGAGGGCTGCGCGGCTTCACCTGCGCCGCAGCCCGCGGGCGGCCATATTGGTTGAGGGCAGAGCTGTGGTCCCCAGGTGGCGGGTTCAGGGATGGCTGCGGTGTGCAATGGCCATGTTGCTGCCTGCGCGCTGGACAGGTGGTGTGTGGACAGGACAGGTGCCTTGGGACGGACAGCAGCGACGGAGACAGCCCACACAACATGGTCCCTACTCCCCTCTGCATGGGGACTAGCTTTATTGCCCGTTTCTCAAGGTGTCGTTGCTGAGTAAGTTCCCTGTTTCCCCATCACCTCTCTGCCGACCAACCCACAGGCGGAGCTTGCAGACTGATTCCTGTCCTTGGAGCTGCCCCTGACAAAACCTGTTGTGGCCCTGGTACAGCAGGAAGGCGAGAAAGACCAGGTTGTATGGTCTGTTTTGCCTTCAAGGAACCAAAGGTTTGGTTCTTTGAACCTCTCCTCTCAAGGAACCAAGCCTGTTCATGTGGTGGCAGACGCAACAAGAGACTACAGAAACACTGTAGCCAAGGGGTGCTGCGAAGGCACTCACTGGTGCTGGGGCCTCAAGCCACAGAGCTCATGGTCGCAGCAGGCATTCAGCTTCTTCTCCAAGAGAAAACTGATGGCTTTTCGAGGCAGCAGGCTTTGGAAGAACTGTATGAAGTGCCTGAGATAGGAAAAAAAGTTGAAGGGGTACCTCCCATCTGCTACCCAGTGCAGTACCCATGTCCCACGCTTGGTGCTGAGGAAGACCTGGAAGGAAGGAGGAGAGGTGGTGATGTGGCAGTACCCTCAGGACAGGGTTGGAGTCTCACCATACTCCTTGGACAGGGATACCAGCAGAGCTTCTGGGACCACAACAGCCACCGCCATCAAGAGGGGATGGGTGCTTGTGGTCAGGTGCTGGAGGGTGGGGATCCTGCAGGGGATGGTGAGGGGTTGCTCTGTCCTGGTGGCTCTCCCAGCACACCTGCTTAGCTGCATGGCCCAGCTCCACCATGATGTTGATGCCTGAATTCCCACTGCCAACCACAACTACCCGTTCCCCTGAGAAGGAGTGTGGGCTCTTGTAGTCCTGGCTGTGCAGGTACCAGCCATCAAATTTTTCCAGCTCTGGGAGAGATAGAGAAGCTGTGCTAGGCAGGGATGTGGGGTAGGGGGTGGCTGTCCCCCTGCTAAGACTGGTGGTGTGCTTTGAGAACAGACTGTGACCAGAGTGACCAACAGCAGTGGTGTGGCCCTGGAATGATGCCCAGAGAGGTGGTGGCATCTGCAGCCTGGGAGATGCTCAGTGTGGCCCTGAGTACCCTGCTCTGGCTTTGGGGCTAGCCTGGCTTGCAGCAGGCTAGGACTGAAGACCTTTATGCTCCCATCCCAGAATTGTCCTGCAGTTCCTGCCCTAGGTGTTGGGGCAGAGGAGCAGCTGTGATATGTGCCATCCTGCCAGACCCTAGTGATAGTACACTCCAGCCTGTTCCCCAGCCAGATGGGGTCTCCACGGCTGAAAGCCCTCCAGGCATTTTTTCCTGGCACCAACAGTAAAAGGCCAACACCAGCACCAAGCTCTCAAGCTTTGCCACAGAGCTGGAAAGCCCAGCGCATGCATGGCCTGCAGCTCAGGGGGGCAGTTGCTGATGGCAGAGATGAGCTGGCAAAAGTGACCCTTGCCAGCAGGGCACTTTGGTCAGGTGCTGATGGTACAGCAAGAGGCACCTAGGACAGACCACCAAGATAGGAGGGGCAGCAGCATGCTTGTGCGATCCTGCCTGGTGTGTTACTCCGTGGGAGCATTTTGGCAGTAGCCAGGGTGGAGAGGAGGGTGGTCCCAGGAGTGTCAAGGACCAAGCGAGCAGTACCGAAGAGCAGTACCTGGGAAAGCGCTCAGTGGGAGGTGGGCCTCGGTGTGGTGCCCGGTGCACACCAGC
>NDXB01003155.1:0-13415 GCA_002631895.1 Agapornis roseicollis
GGCATGGTTTAGTGTGAGGTGTCCCTGCTTATGGCAGGGGGGTTGGAACTAGATGATCTTTAGATTCTTTCCAACCCAAACCATTCTATGATTCTATGATCCTTATTTACAGGAACCAGCCAAAGAAAAATTGACTTTCTACGAAGTTGCCAAGAGAAGTAACATGGGGCAGAAGTGCTTCAGTAAGAGACCAAACTGAATCCTTTAAAATTTCATCATGTGTCAGCTGTTTCTTTGGCAGGACTGTGTAACATAATTGTCTCTTTAAAAAGTGAGCTCAGTGGAAGTGTGGTTAAGGAGGTGAGTGTTCCAGAAGCTCTCTGTGCATGCGTGAGTACAGCTGCAGGACTGTTGCCCTCCTGGCCAGCCCCTTGTTGTCTTGCTGGTGCTGCTCACTCTATGGACTCAACAGCATCACCCAAGGGAAAACTAATTACTTGGAACTTATCAAGAAGTTGCTCCATTACTTAATCATTATAATGGCTCACTTGTAATTTCCTCCAACCTGTGGTATAAGTACTTGCATTTTACAGAGGCTTGAACAATGATATTCACTTTGATTATAATCGGATAGACTTTCCTTTGGCATAAATGGACAGAATGCCATAGGACTTAGGATGTTCATCTTCAAGTACCAGTGGAGGATCCATAGTTTAAACCATCTGCCTGCAGAGAAAGGGATTTTTTTCTACTGTGTACACTCAGTAATTGATTGCCCTGTAGCTGTTCATTGATTGAATACAAACCCATCCCTCTGAGAACACTTGCATTTAATTTGCAGGAGTGTGATAGAAGCTGTTTAGTTACATTTTCATTGCCACTGCTGATGTGCATGGAAAGAGCTGTAATTTTACTGTTCCTACTTTAAAAACAACTGTTTGGAGCATTTAGTGCTAGTGACACCGATTTCTAAACAATGTAGAAACAGCATTTCTTCCTCTCATGACATCTGGTCAAGGGTGATTTACAATGAGGCTTTCAGTAAGTGAATGAGAAGGAATTATTTTTTCCTCCTCTACTCATGGCAATGTCCTTTCCTCATTGCTAGAGGAAATTCCAGCATGGTGGCTCTGTCTCTTTGAAGTGTTACCATCCCTCAGTTAATACTTAGCACTTATCTCATGCTTTCATGTTTGTAGATTTCCAAAGAGGGTAAATATTTTCACCTCTGTAAATTAGGCTAACAGAGACCTAGTCAAGTGATTTGTGCTGGAAAGAACACACTCTTCCTGATGTTAATGTACTTACCATCACCTCCAGCTTATTGTGAATCACAGCTCAACTCTTTTTAAGTGAATTAAAGTGGATGGAGCTCAGCACCTTCCCTCTGAGGTCCTTTCTTGTTAGCTATGGTGAAGCAACATCTAGTGGAAACAGGCTTTGCAAGCAGACACAAAGCTCAATCTTACATGTAAGGTAATACATGAGGTTTACACATCAAGACAATTAGGAAATAAACAGGGAACTTTAGGAAGAGATGCAGTCTGTAAGCATGCTTGAGCTGTAATCAGAGAAACAATGGCCACACATGCACTGTTCTGGTTAAGGTGTTCCCAAGGGCTGCCCCAGTGTGTCTTTTCTCCCTCTTCCTCTCTTTTTTCCTCTCCCTATCCTTTTCCTTTTCCCTCTCCTTCTTCTCTCCAGCGGATGGCTTTAAAAGAGGCCTACTGAGTCTTTGTATGAGTCCCTTGTGGTGATGTTTGCTGAGCTGTCAGAGGGCCTGGGTGGATCTGGGATCATGCTACTTGTGAAAGCTAATTCTTGCTATGAATTGCATGACACAGCTGAGGGGCTGGGATCCTGCTTGTTAGTGGTCTGCCTTGTGGATTTTGCACTCTTAAGAAGTGTCCCTCAGGATTTCCTCCTGTCTATCACAGTCCCCTCTTCTTTCTGTACCCCACTGTGACACATGGGTAATCTCTGCAACACCATAGTGGCTGTAAAGGGCCCTTCCAAAACTGTGATCCTATGTATAGCTCTTCCAAATGAAGAAGAGGGTATGGGATTTTTTTCAGGACTATGTGACTCCTGTAGGTGATGAGCTGCCCTGGCATGGTCTGAGCAGCTTGCTCAGGGTCTAACATGAGGGAGCTGTGCGTCATGAGAAACACCCTAATTGCATCTGGAGGGGTGAAACCAAAGGTAGCTGGGCAAGTCTTCCCAGCAGGCTGAGTGGGCATCTAAGGGTGTGGATTTGAAGGTCAAGTGCATGCTTCCCTGGAAAAGTTTTCCTGACTTTCACCTGTCCAGGCACTTCCTACTTGTTCAGTAGCTTTTTAAACTGCTGTCAGTCATGAGGGCCACAGCTGAACCCTTTGTGTGTGTGTGAAGAATTTCCTTTCATTTGTTTGGAATCTTCTGGTTTCATAAAAAGTTCCCAGGTTCTTTGCATATGAGGGCACAAAGGAAGAAAACGTCCCTGTTTTCTCCATACCACTCAGGATTCAATACATGTCATTATATATGATGTTATATTCCCCCTCAGTCCCTGTTTTACTAGACTGAAATGTACTTGTCTCTCTGGCTATTGCTTATACAGAAGTTGCTTCATTTTTTTGTTTTTATATCAGCACTTCATTCAACCCTTTCCAGTTCTGCTATATACTTTTTGAGATGGAAGGGCCAAAATGTGCCCAGTATTCAAGATGTAGATACATGGTTGATACACCATGACCATGTCTTGCCTATGCTAAAGATATTTTCCACAGGCCTGAAGGCATGGGGCTCCAGGGCTACGAGATGTTCATGCCATGGTGTGCACTATATTGTATAGCATTGCATGGTCTTTGTTGGCCCTGCCTCATTCTTGGAGATGCCTGGGTGCATCACATGTGTGCAGAGAGCACAAAATAAAAGTACTTGCAAGCTACTTGGTGTAGCAAGGGATGTGCTCACTTGATAGGCTGAGGAGTCTCCAGAGACTGGATGAGTAGGTTCTCTCCAGGGATCAAGGGCTGGAGGGTGCTGCTGTGGGCATCATAACAGAGAAGTGCAGCACAGCCAGGGATATCGTCTTGCTCTGAGCAATTGCCTTTGATATCATCAGAAGCCTGTAAATCACTGCTGGTGCTGCTCCTTTGCTTCCATTTAATCTGTTGGGTAAGACATATGAAAATTGTGCTTAGAAGCAGATAAAACAATTTCATCCCCTCCACTGATAGTGATGTAATAAAGCCAAATTCTTTGTTGTCCCTGGGTGAAATATAGTGCCCATTGATGTGGCTTGCTACAGAACAACTTCTTTATTCTTTCAGCTAGTTAGAAGGGTATGCAGGGTTTGCTTTTATTTTGAAAAAGACAGGAGAAGAGTGAGAAAACATCTCATGCCCATGCAAAAGACTGCGAGCTCCTCTTGCTACTTTAGATTTTGTTTAGTAAAATAGACATTACTGTGCTCTGCAGCCATGGACTTGGAGATGGGGACCTGACTTCCTGTGCCTTGGTCTCATTAAAACACCATTTTCATAAACACTTGTAGTAATAACATGATCTAGGCACATCTTTTTCTTTCTGCAAAACACAGTATTAACTGGGGAAATAAAGGTTCATGATTGAAAGTAAAGTATGAGCTCTGTGTTGAATCAGATAAAACTACTCAAGGACATTGTAAGAATTATTGTTCCAGATTAGATCTATGGCAAATAGTTGTCAGCACTAGGATCATTAATGCCTATTGGTCCTATGCAGCAAAAGGCTTGTATATGCAAAAGAGAACATGTCGCTCACATTTCCTAGTTGTGTAAGGGAAGTATTTTATAGAAAGCTTTATTTTATCAATATTTTATTTGATTTTTTCAGGTCACATTGTAGAGCCCATTTGGTAGAAAACTTGCAGTTTCAGGTACTGAAGACTGTATGGCTATATGCACTCACCGGAGAATAGCTCCTGACTGACATTGTTACAATTGATTCTGCAGGTGTATTCCCTTGTAGATAAATCTTGGATCATGTGAATGGTCAGTACAAACTCTTGGATAATTCGGATGGTGTTAGGCCTGGCTCTAGGTCAGGTGGGTCACAGCCCTTTTCTGTTTCTTTGTTTCTTAATCTGTAAAATGTGACAAATACATTTCTGTTCAGGAGAGAGATAGTGCTGTTGCTTGTATCAGCAGGAAATGGCTTTTTCTTGACAGTTAAATCCACCCAGCTGAGGCCATTCTTGGGTGACTCTCACAAAGCTGCTATGCAGAGCAGCTGGCTGAGGAAGAAAGCATCCCTCAACCCTGGAGTCTGCTTTCTGCAACCTGGGGCAAGCAATGGTTGGTCATGCAAATGTGCTGCAGACACATCTTCAATGCTTTATTTCTTCCAGCAGCACTGGAAAGAGACCCATCCCGTCCTCTATCACTGCAAGGAGTGGGGATTTCTGTGTGTGTGTGTAGCTTCAACTGCACTCTGCCTGTCCAAGATAACCTGATACTTCTTTTTCCTACTATCTGATGTGTTCTGTTGACATTTCCACATAAATACAGTGTGGCTTCTTTCACTAACACAGACCTTGAAATTCAAAGTGATAACCAGGAATAAGTGACTGGAAGCTGCATTTTATTTTTCACCCCAGACGACACCTGCAGACCATGCCCTTCCTGGGTGAGAGGCAGGAAGTCTTCATAACCCAGCGCACACGCTCACCCATTCTGCACACTACTAGTGTCACTTTCCTGAAAACAAGTTGTGGGCTTGTTTTGTACAGAATCGGTGGGGAGGGTCTGGCCATAGGCTGTAAGCAGCAACCGTGAGATGGGTTTGTCCACCAGGTTGAGTTTTGTACCGGTGAGGTTAGCAGGCTTGCAGCCTCACCTCCAAGTTACGAAAGGTTTTGTACAGTCACTTGTCATATAAGTTTGCATCAAGGCTGATATTCACACAGATAGTGTACCACATGTACAAGCAGATCCTTCAACAGATGTACTTCTTTTGTAACAACTTCATCTCCACTGCTTTTCCCAAGCATGGGATCGGCCTCTCAAAGCAGTTTTGTTTCAGCATCATGTCTTTGTCTGACTAGACCTTTTAATCTGGCAGCATCAAACAGCTGAGGCTTTAATGGGGTCATGTTTAATTTTCTCCTATTGCTGCATCTCTTTGTGCTCCCTGGCAGCAGCAAAGGTGCTTCCCTCATGTGTTTCCTCTGACAGAAGTGGCATATTTTTATTCACAAGAGGTACAGACCCTCAACAACTGATGGAAATGCATCTTTTAATTTCCCTAGGTGGTGGTTCTCACAATGCCCTGTGCAGGAGTTTCTGTTTCTACCATGGTAGAAACAAGATGACCAGGTTGCCAAAATCTGCTGCTGAAGGCTGCTGTCACGCCCCCATTGCATAAAACCCTAAGGCAGCCACTGGCAATTTGGTGGGCTGGAGCAGAGAACTGGAAACTGGGATCTGCACCAGACTTCCCCTCTCCTGCTATTTCACAGGGCTACAAAGCAGGAATAATGTCTCATGGGGGGTGAGCCCGGTGCTGTCAAAGCTGGAAGAGCACGGACTGCTCTGGCAGAAACGTGTTGGCCAGCAGAGCCTCTCAGGAGGCTCCTGCACCAGCCGCAGATGATGGACCGCTCTGTTGTGAAGAGGTTGCTCCCACAGCCCCTCCCAGCCCCGTGGTTTGTGGCTTTTCAGGTCTGCTGGCAGCAAGGGGAGGAAATGCGCGTGCTGCTCATCCTGCCTCCCCAGGGCTTGCAGACCTGGTCCTCAGATGTGAACAAAGTGTGTGTGCTCCAGACAGCACACAGCCAGAAGGCCCCCACAGGCCTGTAGTGGCTGCTCTTGCTCACACAGGGCCTGTGTTTCAATTCCCCATTAAGAACATAGCTGTTTTTCGGAGACATCCCATGGGAGTTCGTGATGGCCTTGCCTTTCAAGTAGCTGGAGATGAAGTTTGTTTTGTCGTGCAGGGAGACCTGGAAAGTGTGTCATAGACCATCCTGGCAATTGGCAGCATTTGTTGCTGTTAGTTGTTGGCTGGTGTTAAACCATGACAGTCCTAGGATGCAACGTCAGGAGAGGCAAAGGTGTGATCTTAATGTCAGGGTAGTCTCCTGCTCTACTGCTCCCCAGGTAACGGGGAATTTGTATTTACATTGCATTTACCCTCTCCTTTTCTAGGGAAGTTTACTGCTGCTGGGGATCTTTACCTGCGGGGTTTCTGTGTGTTGGGGAGCAGCAGTAGGTGAGGGGTCCTGGCCATCACAGGGATATAGGGCTGTGCCTTGAGCACTGTTGGGACATAGGGCTGCTCAAAGGTAGGGCTTTTCTTCATGTGACTATGGCCTCCCACATGTCCACAAGCACCATATTTGGGCTCAGGCTCCTAGTTTTACAAGTGGATAGGAGATCTCTTTTCTTTTACCTGTCCCTAGCAGAAAAAATAACCTTCTGTGAGGAAAAACCTATAATGCGCAGGGTAAATTTCAGCATATGTGGTTTGGTGCAGATACAGTTTCATCCACAATTGTTGGGGAACAAAAGGATTTGTTCACCTATTATTTAATTTTTTTATGCGACATCAGTGGCCAGAATCAGAATACAAAGATCAAGCAAGGAAAGAAAGAACAGTGGACAGGACTGGAGTCCTATTACATTGCCTGTCCCAATCATACTGAAGAAATACGGCACTTTTGTAACAAGTGGTGCCTTTAATCTGCTCTGTCAGAAGCACCTGGTCATTAATTTGCATCTAGCAGTGTGGAATCTGGGTCAAAATGGGTCTTCGGACTGGCCTGTCTCATGGCAGCAAAAAGAGAAAGCATCAAAAACCATAGGCAATAAAAGATGCTTTTCTAAAACTTGCTGACGGGAACGATGGACTGAGATCTTCTCTCTGGGCAGGAAACAAACACCAACAGGTGGTGGGATGGAAGAAAGGGAGGAGGTAGGCCATTTGATTGACACAGCATTTTGTACTAAGCAGGTTGCTTCCACAGGGGTACTGTTTGCCATGATCACTGCGCTTTACCATACTCCTGCTGCAGGAATGAATGGGTATGTTTATGCTAAGATGCTTAGCATATTCTAGCAGCTCTTTATAAAGATCATTATCTATAATTAGGTAAGTGTGAGTAACTGTTATTGCTCTTGTGCTAAAAATTGCTGCAAGTGGAGCTGAGGAGGGAGAGGATTATAATTTAGGCATCAGATAATTGGACTTAATTTGTTTAAGAGAACTACTAGTTGTGGCTACTTGAAACAGTAGGTCTTAAACTCAGAAATAAAATGCTTTTCTAAAAATATTTAGTGTTACTGTTCATATACGTGTCAGTATTTCCACTAGAGATAAGTGGTTTTGTGACTGAAACTTAGCATGTGAAAATGTCAGCCAGTGCTCTGCTGAACATAGTGGTTTTGATTTTGCCTTTTCTCACAGATGTTCTGCTAACTACGATGGAGTTCATTGGTGCCTTTCAGACTGATCAGATTTCTGGGCAGGGTTTAGAGGTGCATTTGCTGCTCCTGTGGCCACATTGTGATAGTAGTGGATTCAGATGTGGTTCATAAAGGTACCTATGGAGTTAGTGCCTGTTTCCCTAAAGGCTAAAGTTCACCACTGTGCACAAGGTGGGCTCTAGGTCTAAATTTCACCCACTATGAAAGGCTGTGCTGCCTTTACTTGCTTTTGGAAAAGAATCACTAAGCAAATGTAACCATCCCCAGTATCCTCTGCTGTATTGCATTGGTACCCAGCTGCCTCTTCATTTCCTGAACCTGCTCTGGGACCAGCACTGCTCCAGCATGGGGTGGCTACCACAAGTGGTACAATGCGTGCAATGGAGGGTGCTCAGGACTATGTGGACTTCAGTGCAGCCCAAACATGCTGTGGACATCTGCACAAGGATAACTTTTGTCCTTACTCTCAGTATTGCAGGTCTGTAGCCTGTTCAAATGCCTTTTTGTAGAATCCTGATGTGCTTCTCACTTCCAGAGAGAATTGACCCAGCTCCCAAGCTTTTAAAGCAATTACTTTTAAATGCCTGTACTACATTCTCAGTTTTGTCACTGAAAATTTATCTGGTTCTTTTATGCTTTCTGTTTTATTCTGACAAGTCTGGGGTGGGAAATTGCTTGATTTATTTGATATGTGAAATAAATAAAAAAAAAGTCTATGCTGCTTTTACAGAGCTGACACAGTGTGATATTTGGGGCTTTGCATTATCTTCGTGTGTGAGTCAGTGCTGACTAAATAGTTGTTCATTTTCTTGGGTTCCTGTGCTGGAGCCTAACCACTGGTGAATGTGGGCAGTATGGGCTGATGGGCTCCATGGACAGGCTGGTCGTAGATATCAGGAGCCCCCAGGGATGCTGGCCTGCTGCAGGCTGAATCCTCTGCAAGCCTTGTGGCAAAGTTATGCTTCTAACACCAGAATGTGAGAAATCCCATTAACATGAACCTAGAGTTTTCATGGGGTATTATTCCAAGGGAGAGGCCTATATGGATGAAAGCTCTGTCACCAGATAAGCAGGCAAGATATGACATGAAAGCCATGGAGAACAGTTCTTTACATGGGCTTTTCCACCCGTTACCACAATTATGCATGAGGCCTTGAATCTAGAAGTATTTCAACTAAGTTGTCTTGGTGTCTTGAGAATCATGGCTATTTAACCTAGCAAATCAAATCCTAAGCATGTACATAGGATGAGTGCTAAGCTATCTCCAGTCATGAGACGGATGATCTGTGGTCAAACCTAAAGTGTGTGCTCAGAGCATAACTTTTCCGAAAGGCAGCAAGAAAGGAACCCTGGCAGTCAAAAGCATTCTCCCTCAGGTTCAAATCCTTCCCTTTGATATAAGCAACAAGGTGAACTGCTGTCTGTTGAGAACCATGGGGTGAAGCTTTCTTAATCCTGCCTGTTGAACACTGTACAAATGGGTTACGAGGAGGATCTGACCTTCAATCTCTTGTATATCAGATAATAGCTCTTTTGAGCAGATTGTAGAGCCAACCACCAACTGACATGAGATAAGGGAAAAAGTAGTGCAATAACTAGCCCACCCTCTGGACTAGAAGCCCAAAATGTCTGAAAAGCTTATGAGATGTGTTTAGTCTGTTCCAGCTCAAGTACAAGACTCTCCTACAGATCATCAGGTAGGGAACCAAGGGCATTTATGTGCAAAGATAGTTTATAAAATACTGTCTTCTGAGAAAACTATGCAAAAGTCTTCTGAGAATATGTTCTTGCTAGCTCTCCTCCCCTCAGCCCCCAGTAAGTTTTAAAGATTAGACACCGTTAGATAATAGTATCTAATTTCAATCAAATTCAGCAAATTGAAAGAAGTCTCAAGGACACTAGATTTCTTCAACAGGTCCTTACACTGTAAAGCCTGGAGAACATGTGTGGCTTCTAAACCAGTTTGTTTGCTCCACAAGAACAGGCTGATAGGTGGATGTCATGAGAGCTCAGCTGGACTGCTAGCAAGTGTATGAATGCTAACAGGCTAGCAGACATGTACTGCTGATCCATTTAGCTTCTTAGGCTGTGTCTGTTCTGCTACTGCTGTGTTTATGTCTTACCTTGTAGACTTAAAAAAATCAGATCCTGGGTGTGAAGTAATATGCATGCAGTATGGGTGGCAAGGGTTAAAAACAGAGGAGCAAGCATGGGAGCTAAGCTGTTAGATAATGGAAACAACATGTAAATACCTTAAGCACCATTTTTTCCTTTGTGTCTTTGCTAACATAAGTGAATCCCAAGTTGACTGATTTCCAGGACCCCTTTCTTCAGACAATCAATGTGCCTTGGGAATCGCATGCACTTGGGAATGAGGTTTCTACCAGAGAGTGGGGTTCTGCAAGGTCAGACTTTACAAAAATACCTTTGAGGACACAGTCTGAAGTGAATGGTGGGGTGAAGGATGTGAACGCAAACATTTAATCTAGAAAAGATGCTGCATACTCTTTTTTTGCAGCAATGATTTTGCAATGAGTCTATGTCCTGATTAGGTGTGTCTGTGGCAGGGAATGCTTCATCAGCCAGCCTGAGCTATTGCAGCCTGACAAAGAAATGACTGAAGACATAACTATTTACTTCAGAACCACTGTGTGCTACTACCACCTGGGGAGGAGGGAGATACGAGTGAGTATCCTTCTGCAGTAGTTGGCTTTTTGGCTTGATTATTCTCCTTGGATACGTATTCAGTCAGCCGATCACAGCAACCCCGAAGAGATTAATTACATGTATTTTTAAATTCCCTAAGTGCACATTTACATAACTACCGTTTTTAAATATTCATAAATACATATTTGCTTGATAGATTGTAGCGGCATTATTTGCAGCTTCAAAAGGGACCTTCAAGTAATCAAACCAGAATGTTAATCATTTCTTGAGGCTCAGACATATGATCAGCATATTGTAGCACAATAAATACATTGAGGATCAGCTGGGGCATGGTAACTGAGTGCATGTTCCTATCCTATGGCACATGGGAGGAAATCTGATCCAGCTTAACCCCCTATCACTGTGGTTTAGCCAGGCCTCTTTGCATGTACTACAGACAGAAGCAGACTCATAGATAACTGCTATGGATCAGCTCATTTGGGTTAAGTAGATCTTACATCTTTGCTAGCTCCATTTTCCCAGTGACAAAAGCCTTGCAGGCATGCCACTGTGGACATTCTTGGAGAGGGTGTGTGTCCACATGGCACTCTGCACTCTAAGTCCCAAAGTGTTTGTCCATAATTTTGAAAGAAAAGGCCAGGAAAGAATCCTAAGCACTAAAGCTCATCAGAGTCCTGGGAACAGGTCATATTGCCCACCGGGAGAGCACCAGGTGTGAGTGCCTTCACACTATGCAGTCATCTGGTGCTATGATCAAGGGCTATGTATCCTCAAACATACCCACATACCTTCTTGCCACGCGGGGAGTATGCAACATGGACTCTTAGTGCAATAACACTGTGTCCCTGTGGCAGAGCCAAGTCCTCACTACTTCATGCATTTTCAGTCAAGAAAAGCATGAAAAATAGTAATATTCACTCACTGGAAAAGCATCCTCAGGGAAGTGGTCACAGCACCAAGCCTCTCAGAGTTCAAGAAGTGTCTGGATGAAGCTTTAGTCATATGGTTTAGTCTTAGATAGTCCTGCAAGGAGCAGGAAGTTGGATTTGATGATCCTTATGGGTTCCTTCCAACTTGAGATACTCTGTGAGTCTATGATACTGTTATTGGAGACCACAGTAACAGAGAGGCAGGGTCTATGTAATACAGACATAGCCTGCCTGCCATCAAAGCATATTGTGGGCTGGTCTGCTCATCCGTCCCCTGCAGCAGTGCAGACAGAGCTGCTGAAGCTGATTGCAGCTGACGGGGCTTATATCTCAGACACTGGCTGATGTGTAGTTCCCTATTCTCCACTTGGCCTGGCCGCATGCTTATTTGACTCTGGTTGCAGGGAA
Organism: Agapornis roseicollis; assembly: GCA_002631895.1. Lineage (NCBI taxonomy): Eukaryota > Metazoa > Chordata > Aves > Psittaciformes > Psittacidae > Agapornis > Agapornis roseicollis. The sequence goes on from NDXB01003155.1 coordinate 11,393, forward strand.
GTAGTCCTGATTGTCTGCAACTTGAGAGAAAGGGGAGTGTAACTGTTATTCACGAAAGCAGAGTATGACCAGATGTCACAACCTGGAGGGCTTCCTCCCCCTGCTTTTCCTTTGCATCACTATGTGAAGAGTCTTTGCAGGAAACCTCAAAGCAGGGTGACAAGGAAGTTAACTCCTTCTGGGCCTGCCTGTGAGGTGGTGAGTCAGATGTGAAGGGTGGTCCCTTTGTAAGCAACTGAAAAGGAAAAAGAAAGATGACAGCAGTTGCTACTAGCTGAGCTTTGAGCTCAAGTTCCAGAAGAGAGGAGCATGAATTCATAACACACAAGAAACACTAAAGTTTGCACTTGCATGTAAAAACTCATGGCTGGGAGGTATGGGAAGTGAGGCCCTGGGATTCAGAAGTACCACCTGCGACACAGGTTTGATGGGAGCAGAGTGCTGGGGGAAGGCAGAGGGACAGCGGTTTTGGGGGAGGGAAGGAATAACTCAGAAAGAGGAAAGAAAGATGACTCACATGCATCAGCATCCCTAAGTTCACAAAGAAGATCTGTGGCATCTGGGCTGTTGGTCCTATACCCACAAATGCATTTTTGGGGACAGCAGTGACTGAGCGTTTGCACATCTGCTGTGCTGCCTTGGCTGTAAGCTATGTGACACCCTGAGAAGCTGCCACCCCACAGAGTGTTTGCCTGTGAGGAGGAAGGCCACGAAGGGGGAATCAGTGACCTGAGCTTGTGTGTGATCCCTCCTCAGCAGACCACATCCCTGTAGCCCTGTTCTGCTGAGTCAGTGCGGGACACGTGCATTTTAGTTTTCTGCTGGGTGATATTGCATAAACTGTGACATCTACAACAAATCAGATCCTCCCTGCCTCAGCAAGTGGGAAGTGAGGCTTTGAAAGCAAAGCCTGTTTGCCAGATTGCCCCAAAGCCAACCTTATGTCCCAGTGCTTGTATTTTGAAACACTGCATAGCACCACATCTGAACAGAAGTGATCTCCTGACTTTAATCCTTCAGGGCTAACTAATTTGGGGGTGAAAGGTTGTTTGGGGCTCACTATTTGACAGTTGAAATTCCTGTTGAGAAATTATTGTAGTTTGGTCCATTGCAAATAAGAGCCAAAATGCACTTACAAGAACATAATTTTATTTAAAAATGGATACTCGTTCATGGCTGGATACCAGCCCCTGGCCACTAGAGCATCCCCTGTAGCCAGTCATTGATTCTGGAAACAGACAAATTCCAGCCAGTCAAACCAACAGTCTGATCACTAAGAAATACATCACCTTTTTGATAGTAGCTGAAATCCAACCTTAGTGGGTATCTGTGAATAAATTTCTGTCAGGAACCTGCTAGCTTTTTGAACTTCACGAGAGGGAATGGTGGAAGATCCCAAGGCATCAAAGTTTTTGTCAATTGTCTTTCATTGCTGACAGTTTCTTTTTAGAAGGATAAAGACACCTCTATTTTTAATTGGAGCTGTAAAGAAGACCTATCTCTGCAGTTCTGGATGAGTCAAGACTGTGGTGGCAATGAATGATTAATATTAATTCCTGCTTCAGTAGTACTGAAATAAGCACCTTATATCAAACGGGGAAAGCAGCCTTACATGGAACAAGCCTATATGACCTGTCTTCAGCAAGGAGCAAAATGAAAAGGGAATAGTGACATGGATCTTTGCTCTGTAAAAGTTTGGTGTCTGCAGGAGAGGAATCTGGAGGCTGTAAGTTTACAAGACCTATTAATTAATCTTTGAGTTCCAACTTGACTAGCTTCCCTTTGGATGTACCTTTTATAAAGGCTGAACTCATAGGGGACCATAGAGCTCTGACCCACCCCAAAGTATCAGACCTGTAACTGGGCTGGTTTTCACCAAGGACTTAGGAAAATGACTTAATGTCAGTTGCTCAGCATAACCTTTCAGGAAATTGTGACTTTTTTTGGCCACTCTAAAACTTCTTAGGTTCCTGCCTGAACAAAACCTCATGAAGTTTAACCATGCCAAGTGCAAGGTCCTACA
>NDXB01003158.1:3980-27191 GCA_002631895.1 Agapornis roseicollis
AAGAATTTCTATATCCAATCTAAACCTCTCCTGTTTAAGTTTGAACCCATTGCCCCTTGTCCTGTCACTACAGTTCCTAATGAAGAGTCCCTCCGCAGCATGTGCACCTTACCTCTCTTTTTATTAGATAATTATCAAAGCAAGGAGAAGAAAGATGCAGAAGACAAAGGCAAGCAGTTAGGGTCACCAACTCTTTCATGAAGACTCAGGATATCATACAGGCTGAGAAGCATGAACCTGAACTGCTCGTGGGTTTATCCAACCACAAAATGCAGGAAATGTAAGTGGGGTGGCCCGGCTACCACAGGAAAGAATGCAACTCAGGGCAAGAGTCATGAAACAATCTCTTTCCTGAACAGCTTGTAGACAGTTCCCTGGAATGCAATACTGTGTGATACCAATACCATAGAAGGCACACCTGTCTAACCCTCAATGGCTGAGGTTGAAAGATGGATCAATGATGGAAACCTCTGCCTACTGACAACCATGAATCATAAACTACAACACTTACGCTACTCGACATGCCTGAAATCACTGAAGTACAGGTCTTCCAAAAGACCTCTGAATGAGAGTATGGAAAACTGGTTTCTAGACCAAAACCAGAAAAACTTTCAAAAGACAAATGCTTCAGAAGTATTAATATTCCTGTAAGAAATTAGCACTCTGAAGTCATGATGACTATCAGATGAACAGCTGAAAGGACAGGAGAACATGCCCATTGCATGACAGTAACATGGAGAGACTCAAAAGTATTCAACTCTCTTTAAAAAATGGCCTAGAAACATTATTTCTCCGTACGAGAAGAAAGGAGGCTCTGAGAAAACCAGTAGCCTTGTTGAGTAGCTTAAACTGTATCTTGTGCCAGGAGTATGCTAATCAGCATTTAGTCAGCCTGTTTCCTTGTGTTATCTACAGTATTTGTTGCTAGAACACATCCTGGTATGTTCTGTCCTTCTCCAACACAAAAAGGGAGGTCAGCTGGTCATACAGGTATATTGCTGCTCTAATTGTATGGAAATATACTATTTTGATCAATTTGCTTGACAACCAGAAACCTGCAATTGCCTTGTGGGCTCCAAAATATCACTGGCAGGAAGTGAGATTCAGGAAGAGAAGCATTACTATGGGATGTGGGACAAGCCATGATACAATTCTATCTCTTCACTAAGGGAAAAAGCACAGGCCATCCACCTCCATAAACATCCTGGAAAGTACTACTGGTTATCAGGGTTTAGCTGACCATACTCTATTACTAGCATAAGTGCTTGCCTGTTAAATCTTAACAGCTGGGCTCACAGACTTCGGTACTTGAAGCCAACCCAGATGAACCTACAGGGGATATGCTAGTCACCTCAGCAATCTTGGGAACCCAAAGCAATTCTGGATGAGACTCATGCACCAACAATATGGTAATAATATTTACATTTCACCTTGCTCATGCAAGCTTTTTCTTCTAACATGGAGGAGTCTGCGCAAAAAGTCTACCCCCACGTTGTGCAACGTCATAGAAAAATTCCCGATGTAGAAGCAGAAATGACTGAGGCTGAAAAGTGCAGAACTATGTGAACTTGGGCACATATTGCTGACTCACAACTGCTAGTAGCAGCTGTTGCCAGCTGGATGATCACTAAACAAAAAATGGCAATTCAGTCATATATGGCCATTCAGGCAAATCCACATGAGCAATTGGCAATAGAAAGAATGGTAAACAGAGCAGTCCCAGTTACCAGTTATTCTGGTACCTAGCTGACACAGGTCTATGTCACCTAGACCAGAGACAAATAGTTTGGCTTTGGTATTTTTTCAAAAGTTCTGGTGAACCTCTCAACCATCTGGCAAGCTTGTCTAGTGAGTAGTTTTGACTCTGGTACAGTCAGGAGAAGACAGAAGACTGTGTGCCAGATTATCTTTTTCATAAGCCTCAGCCTGAAGAGATAACATCAGTATCTTGGGCTGAATGCTTGGATGTGGCTGATCCATCTACCTGTTGAATATGAACTCCTGAGCTGGAAACCACCTTCAAAGCTCACTCAGCCAGCTGGTCTTGGAGATCCAGCTCCTACTGCCAGCTCACCTACAGCTTGAATGAATCAGAACAATTTCTGTGTGGGTGTAGCTGACCAATGCAACAGAGATGCCAAATGCAGGCTAGGTAATACAGTTCACTCACTGCACGCAATGTATGAATAAAAAGAAGCCTTATGCAAAGTCAGCACAATAGAAAAAGGTAACACACCCCCAGTATTATGCATCTAAAAAAGAGCAGCAGCATTAGCATAGCTGATCTCCACATTGTGCCTGAAATGGTAACATGCAGGCATGTATGCTGCATGCCAAACAGGGGGAGACACTGTAAAATCATTCCAGTCTCAAGTGAAAGAAATACACCAACAGTTAGAACAGACACATGGTCATACTCAAAGATCAAAAAATTAATTATTTCAAAATACCTAACTCAAGACAGCTCTCTCAGTGTGAATGTCAGTGGAGACCAGTGCAATCTTTAACTTGGTTTCAGTAACCAAGATTAACCCTCAGCTGCCAGCTTCAAAAAGGCACTTGAGCAATGGGCAATATTGCTGGAAAAATCACTTTGCTTTTTAACTGCAAACTCAAAATTGGCAAATATTTGACTTCAGGCCTTCAGACTTAGGAGTCCTTTAGTTCAAAGGTCAGGGCTATTGCAAAGGTGGATGAGAAGAGTGCATGGAACATAGAGAGAAGATGGAAAACAAATATGACAGAATCCCTTTAATCCTTGCTGATATTGCCCAGGGAGCAGCTTAAGCTGGAAGAATTAGCATCTGTAAACAGTGTGAGACACACAGGGCAGCACCTGTGAGGTTGAGAAATAGGAAGATGTCAAATGGGGCTGTTAATCAAGACCTCTCCTTGCATCCAGTTGCTATGCACATACTGTACCCCACTATCTCCACCTGGATAAAAAAGAATGGCTCAAGATGCATCTGGGACAGAGAAAGAATCAACTCACAACACAGGAATGATGACAGCTTCCTCTTGTCTATGTGGTTTGTTGGCTTTCTGTGTAAACCTCTATCTTCTCTGCTCACTCACCTCATCAATATTTGAAGGAAGGGGCTGTGGGAGAAGGCAGATGTTGCAGCAGGCACCTGAGAACCACGAACACAGAACAGAAATACTTCCAGGCAAGGTAGGGGTTCCCTGAATCCTCCTTCTACCACATATTTGCAACTATGGCAGACAGTGGAAGAAGAGGAATAAGTAACAAAATATTCTAAAGGAGTAATGACTACAGAATTATAGAAATGAAAACAGGAATACTCCATCTTTCCCTGAAAGTCCCAAACCCACTAAGCATTTCTGACTTTTCAATATAGTTACAGGAACATGTCAGCACAAGCTAGATGAAGGGATTATTTCAAGCCTCTTCAGCTGCCCATATGTCTAGGCTCTTTATACCACCAACAAAGGAAGAATAAGCTGCTGCTTATTTGTATCTTCAATGACAGTCGAGGAAGTTTTCAAAATAGCTAATGAACTGTCCCATAACAACTTATTCAGGTCATTACCTAAAGGATTTGCACTAGTGTGCTGCAAACACGGGTATCAGTGAAATGCCTCTAGTTGCATCATCAAGATGGAACAGGGCACTGATGAAGGAAAAAGAACTAAGGACAGATATTTAGCTTAGAAGCATACATAAAATGCTTCACTGCCCTGAGAAGGCTACTTCAATAAGTGAGGTTCATAAGCATAAAGGTGATGGGAATAGTTGGAAAAAGGGAGAGAAAATACGACAGTATAAAATGTAGTATGTTCATGCAATATATGTTGTAAGCATCTTTAAGTATCTTCTTGTATGCAAAGTCTCATTTTCTCCTTTTCATAAGAAAGACAACAGGCAGGAGGCCTGAAGGATGTAAGCAAGCAAACTTGGTAAACCTGTCTGGCAAGGGCACTACACACAGGGCAAAACAAGGCAGGCACTGAAATATTTCTGAGAAAATAAAAGCCAGGAGCAAGCATTACTGGCAAGGACAGGGAATATGCCAAAGACAGACTCACAATACTGAGTATTAAATTGATGACTTTTAACCTGATGAGTAGCATAAGAAGACACTGTAATGACTCAAAAAGAACATGCAAGATGGTCAAGCCACTGATGTAATAGCATCAACGATTTGAAAAGATTGGGGTGGGGTTGATTTTAGCAAGTAAAATCTAAAATGAGGCTGCACTTGGTAAGACTAAAGATGAGTATGGATGAGAACTGAAAACAAAAGGCATATTTCAGGGACATAATGGGGGAATCTATCATCATTAGGTTATGTTCAGAGACAAAAGATGTCCTAACCTCTTTGCTTTGCTGATTGAGGGATTACATTTCCAGACATTACACCTGCAAGGAAAACCTTCTAAATGTAATCCTATCTTCATCAAGGGTGTGTCTGAACACAGATGCATGCTCTTAGTTGGGGTGTGAATTCATATATGCCTGCTACTCTACATTAATGCCCATATGAATTCACTTACACAGTAGTTGCATGAATACTTTCAACTACCCTAACACAGTGGTAGTACCAAAAAAGTTTTGTTCTTACTGTCTTTCTGCTACCATCTCAACAGCAAAGCTCAAATATTTGTGCAGGTCTGTTGTGAGATGGATCAAGGAATTAAACTGGGCTAATATAAACCACATATTTTGTTACATCAGTTTAATATCTGGGATGAAATCCTCAGTCTGAGCCACTTGGTAACCATACACATTATTTCATTAGCACAAGGGAGAAGAATGCACCAAGATGTGTTCTCCAGGACTCATCTATATGACTTCAGCAATAAAGCATAAAAAACTCCTATGCAAACTCACATGCTCCTTTCAGAAGATGGAGGGAACCACATTACACCTGCAAGTCTAGAGAAGGAAACTGGTGCACAGCAGTCAGTATGCTGAAAAGTTCCCACCTTTGTTTATTGCATACAGTTTGTCATACAGAAAAGCCCTGCAGAGAGGCAAACTGCAGTTCTAGAAACATTACAAACTGCCTTCTTCAGCCTATTGGGTGGTAAACTGAATGTGTGTAAACATATGAAATAACTGGTAGGTTCATGAGAAAAGAGGGGTTTGCATGATTATGTACAACTATGATATATTCCATAGTATTCCTGAATTAAGGTAAAGTTTTATTATTGTTTACTACTTATTAGATGTTGTTTGGAGAGAAACAGAGGCAGTCTTCCTTTTCTTAGATTTTGTTACCTTAATTTAGAGATTTTCATACCTTCTGCTTACCAGCTTGTGGCAGAAAAGCTCCTGAACTGGGTTAAAGCTTGGTTTGCTCCCTGTATGACAGCATTAAAGCAACAGCCATACCAATGAAAATAATCTCTGCTGTGATTCTGTGATTCCTTATGCATTCCATATGGAAAGAAGTAACACTGATCTCAGAAAATCACTGAAATAACATTCTTTATTCAAAACCAAACAAAAATATCACATCACTCATTAAAAAAAAAAAAGAAAAAAAGACTTTCCATCTTGTAGTATCTCCCAGAAATACTACTATTTTACTCTCACATGCTTCCTGCATCCCTGCCATCCTTCCTCACTGATTAACAGAGTTTAAATTGTATAATTACTATCTTTAATTAATATCTTATGGTTGTAACGCCACTGTGAAGTTGATGAAACTGCTAGACTGGCTAACAGTGAGGGCTGTCACAGAATCATTTAAGTTGGAAATGACCTTTAAGATCATGGAGTCCAACTGCTAACCCAGCACTGCCAAGTCCACCACTAAACCATGACCCCAAGTGGTATCTACATGTCTTTTAAATACCTCTAGGGATGGTGACTCACCCACGTCCCTCAGAAGCCTGTTCCAATGCTTGACAGCCCTTTTAATGAAGAAATTTTTCCTAATATCAAATCTAAACCTCCCGTGGCACAACTTGAGGCCATTTCCTCTTGTCCTATCACTTGTCTCTTGGGAGAAGAGACCAACATCCACCTTGACACAACCTCCTTTCAGGTAGTTGTAGAGAGTGATATGGTCCCCCCTGAACCTCCATTTCTCCAGGCTGAACAACTCCAGTTCCCTCAGCTGCTCCTCATAAGACTTGCATTCTAGACCCTTCACCAGCTTTGTGGCCCTTCTTTGGACAAGCTCCAGCACCTCCATGTCCTGCAGTGAGGGGCTCAGAACTGAACACAGTATTTGAGGTGCAACTTCACCAGTGCTGAGTACAGCAGGACAATCACTGTCCTAAACCTGCTGGCCATGCTCCTTTTTGATACAAGCTAGGATGCTGTTGGCATTCTTGGCCATCTAGGTACAAGCTGGCTCCTGTTCAGCCAACTGTCAATCAACACCCTGAGGTCCTTTTCTGCTGAGCAGCTTTCCAGCCACTCTTCCCTAAGTCCATGGTATTAAATGTGGTAGTTGTGACCAAAGTGCAGGTCCCAGCACTGAGCCTTATTGAACTTCATACAATTGGCCTTGGCCCATTGATTCCAGCCTGTCCAAATCCTCCTGTAGAGCCTTCTTACTCCTTAAACAGATCAACACTCCTGCCCAGCTTGGTGTCATCTGCAAACTCACTGAGGATGCACTCAATCCCTCCACCCACATCATTGATAAAGACATTAAACAGAACTGGCCCTAATACTAAGCCCTGTGGAACACCACTTCTGACCAGCTGCCAACCGGGTTTAACTCCATTCACCACCATTCTTTGGGCACAGCCATCCAGCCACTTTTTTACCCAGAAAAGAGTACACCAATCCAAGCCATAAGCAGCCATTTTCTCCAGGAGAATGCTGTAGGAAATGATGTCAAAGGTTTTACTAAAGTCTAGGTAGACACATCCACAGCCTTTCCTTCATCCACTAAGGGGACCACCTTGTCACAGAAGGAGATTAGGTTAGTCAAGCAAATCCTGGGCAATCCAGAGGAGGACCATAGTATTCCATATTATGTGAAGCAATACAGGGCAACCAAACATAAGTTGGTGCTGGTATGGAACTGCGAACATAAGCCATCATGTGTCCTGACATAAGCAATTTTGATTTAAACTTTTTCTGATGAAAGCAACAGCCTGAGTCAGCCTGCCAGCACATAAACAGGCGCAGCTCTAGACAGAGACAATGCATCTGCAAGATTGGGAGTGAGGCAATACATCTCATGATCCAAGTTACTGAGCAAGCCAACAAGGTGCTTTTGTGTAAATAGCCCAGTTCACAAATGTACTCTGTTATTTTAACTGAGAATATTATATAATCTTAAAATAACTCAACAGGTATATTTTGGTTTTGTATTTTGCCCCCACAAGACTACTTTTCCATTTTCAGTCTCTTGGATTATATTTCATAGTTTTTATTCCTCTGATCTTAAATACTAAAATTCCTAACAGAAGGAAGCATTAAATCTAGAAGCTGGATAATCTCTGCCATGAATAAGTAATGTGTCAGTTGCATGTGTTACCTAAAACTGGTTTGAGATGGGAAATTTCACAAATGTTTTTATAACAATGAGTATTTCCTGATGGGAGGAAAGAAGCTAAGATGGATCATGATGGAACGTCAAATGCTAAAAGGCACACCAAGAAGAGCATCAAAGCCAACACAGATGACTTAGACAATTCCATATATCCCAAGTGAACACTTTTAGAATTAAGGAACCTAAACCATGGATTAAAAGCGTTCACAGGTATGACTTGATCTCTAAAACTTTTGTTGTTGTTGTTATTTTATTAAAAAGGGTTTTATTTTGGTTTTATGTTCTAGTAGAGGCAGTTCAGCAAATTACTCTGACAGAAGACCCTGTGTATGGACAGTTCCTACAGAGGATGACATGGAAGCTTAGGGGAATGGTGGGGGCAGGACTGGACAACCCTGGTCCAAAAGATTCCAGGCAGATTGCTGTACTTAGGGTTATTACTACATGTATTTGTTATGTTCTGTGTAAAGAATGCATATGGTTTATAGTGAGTAAGTTTCAAAAAAAAAAAAAAAAATCACTGGAGAGGACTGGGAGCTGACAGATAGATCAGAAGAGGGGAACTTTTAGGAAAGTGCCTCTATTTATAAGGTGCATGTTGTTTACTTAACAATGAACAAAACCAAACACTTTGTGACATTTAGTTTACTGATATACAACCAAACTGACAAGCTGAAATGCTGTTGTGGTTTAAACACAACTAGCAACTAAATACCATGGTGGAGGATCCACAATTTCACATTCATGTCAAAACTGCTTTGCCAGTCTTAAGAGACGTCAGTTTCTGCCTAGTAACTACAAACAAGTAGACAAAAAAATAGCACTGATACTTTATGATTCTGGTTACTTATTTTTATTTTACTATGGTATTAATAGGTATTGCACCAGTGCCTAAAATATCCAGTAACAGAGCAGGGGCCTACCATATATATCATTGATCATACAAAACCTAAATAAAGACACAGCCCATAATATAAACAGCTAAAAATACATTTAATTGAGCTTCACTTCTTGAAGTCTTCATGCTTTGTTAGATTAATTGTCCAGGACTCCGAAATCCTGATCTATAATTTGTATTTAATTTTATGCATTTCCCTTTTTATTTAGCTGGGATTCATGGATACTATTCCAGAAATGTCTACAAATCTGTCTTAATTATGCCAGACAGATATTGAACTGTTACTTGACTGCTTTGTCAAGTCAACTTTGTACGCACAATACTTCGTGAATAGAAGCAATTTCACTTCACTCAGGATCTAAGCCAGCTTAAAGCAAGCCAGTTCCAGTGAGATTTAGAGTGAGCCTTTGCTATAAAGAGTGAGGTGAGGGAAAACAGAAAAGAGGTGGTCATCTACAGAAAGTAAATTTCTGTTGACAATAAATTATCAGATCAACTTTTCCAATACTTTATTTTCCTGACACTCAGACAGTCTCTAACTATAGACACAGAAACATTTGCAAAGCACCGGGATAAATCTTGGAAAATTTGAAGTACACCACTAGTGTTTCAGTGATTTGTCATATTCCATCTATTCACTCACAATAGGATAGTCAATATTCATCCCACTTGACCTCAAGTTTTAAGTAAGTTTAATTTTTCTTATCATTACAGTAAAGAGAGAAACTAGTCATAGCTGCGGGAATCCTAACATGGTTTGGTTTATAACATTTCCAGAGCTTTGTGCAATGTAGACCTTCTCTTCACATTCACATAATTTTAAACTACCTACCTTCTGCATTAAGATGCATAGTTTCCAGAGGTCCAATAAATGCGTATCGCATTCCCAATCCATCTGACATCACAAGGTCTAGATCAGTAGGAGATATTACTCCTTCCTAAGTAGCAAAAGTAGAACAGGAAGGAAGATTTGTGAATGTTTGGTTTTACTGCAAAACTGCTCACTCTTTGTATATAATTAAAAAATTAAAGAAGTCATAAGAACTAAAGCTAGAAATAGCATTTAGCTTGCAAACAGAAACACAACTGTTTGCCAGAAATGTACCTCTATTACACAAGCCTTCCTATGGTTCAGTACACTTATTTTCATCCCCAAGATTGCTTTCATTCAAAACCCAAATATACTTTGATATATTTTGACAGTATCTTATTTTTAAATTTATAAATTAATACACATTTTCATACAATTTGCACTATTTGTACACCCTAGTTTGCCTGATACTTATTACTCACAATAATTCATGTACTAAAACTATACTGGGCTGTTTATGTTACCCAAGATACTTTTTTTCCCAGAAACTGAGAATCAGAGAACATAGAGCAAATGTGACACTCTTAGTAACACATGACCAAAAGAGTTAACATAAAAATCCAAGTACTACATGTGCCCTTTTAAATATGGGTGTTTTGGCTAAATCTCACTTCAGCCTTCGTATTCTCTTAGCAGAGGCAGAGTCACAACTGGTGGAATGGGGGTGCAGCAGTGGATACTACTGAGGCCATCTGCAAGAGGCCAACACGTGGACCAAACATGCATGTAATGCAGCTGCCACTCCCTTCCACAAATCTCACTACCCAGCCCCAAGCTGCCCAGGTTCTTGAGTTCATTGCCCTTAACATCTCAGAGCATGCAAAATGAAGCATTTCTCCTGTTAGAAGCTGAGCGCTACTGTTCCATCCAATGGCCATCCACATGGAACTCAGAGAAAGCCAACGCCCCATCAGGTTAGGGCAAGCAAGGCTTGGAAAAAAATTAGTTCATTAGTTACAGTTCATTACCTTAACAGATTTACTTGAGCAGAATATTATTTCTTATACAAGTTTGTTGTTTGTTTGTTTTTTACCTACTAGAAAGATATGAATGAACTAAGCCCTGTTCTAACCATGCTCAGTAGATACAGCTTGGTTTCTAGAACTTCTCATTCCCAGAAACAAAAAACCTCCAAACATTTTCTTCCGGTTAAATAGGTGGAAGAGATGCTGAACTGCTTCTAATCTGTCTTCTCATCCTACTCTGTAGTGCTCTCCTCAATCAGTGCCTCCTTCTTCACAAGCCTCTTTGAGCTGCAGAATACAAGTATGTCTACTCATCTGCTTCACCAGAGACATCCTTTTCTGTTGAGTTTTCCTCTCACAGGGCCCTGTCTGAATGCTCCTTCATCTCACAGTGATCAGCTAGAGTTACAGGCATTCAGGACAGCTCTCCTGACCTCTTGTAGGCACTGGCATCTGAGCTAGACATCTAGACGCCCTTTATAATCACCAGAGAGAAAAAAGAAATCAGCATCCTAAAGCAGGCATCTAGAATAGGTAAGATGAGTTGTGTCTTAAGCAGGCCTAATTCTCCTCACAGACTGAAAAATGAGCAAGGACCTTGGATGTCAATGTCTACACTGTAGAAATCCCAACTTAAGCGAGCTGAATCCCACTCACAATGTCTTCTGCATTCATCAACTACATCATCTACTGTCACTTTAAAAGAAAGTTAAGCCAAGGACCAACATAACTTCTACAGCTGGCCACAGACATCAAGTTTCTTTATCTCAGGTTTAAATAGAGCCTTTTATAAGTCTCTGCCTCAAGTCCTGATCTGTTAGTACGCATTGCTCCCATTAAAAATAAGCCTGGCTGAAACCTTTTTGCAGGTGGCTTTTAAACTCTATCTTGAAAAGGAAATAATAATGTAATTAAGATCTACACACTGTATATGGAACAAATAGCTCTGGTTACAATTTAGACATAAAATGGCAGGGATAAGGAATCATTATTTTCTTCAACTTAAATTTAAGGCATGGTAAAGTAACTCATCTAGAGGCAGACAAAGGTCTACATGAAGACAGGACTAAACAAACATCTCAGACAGCATTCAGATTACAGACCAGCATCAGTGCAACTAACACAGGCATCATGCATTCTGTGAAAGTTTTTTCCCCTGACGTAGCAACACAACTTCTCTGAACGTCAGCAAAGTCAACAAAAGTGCTCTTCTGTTGGGAGTGCTCCATCCAGACAATGAGTTGTGCTGGTAAAGCTGTGCTTGATGAGTGATTTTTCTTTTCTCTCCCTGCTTGACATGCATTTGCAGACAAAAGATTAACCAAAAGTTCCAGACAAGCATTTGAACCACAGCAGCAGTTAGAAACTCTAAACATAATGTTTAAGAGTTAACAGCATCTTGAAACACTTCAGAAACATTGCAAATTGATTTTCAAATTAAAAACTGATTTACTTCTTTTGGTACAATAGTCCTCAGATTCAGTACTTACATCTGAAGACCAGATGCCCCCAGAATCATGAGATGAATGCTTTACTCTTGGTCATTTGACCATAGCTGTAATTTTATGGTTACAGCTGCTAAATGGCATAAATTGCTGCTACCATAAGGAAAACATGACAGATCCCTCCAGTTGAGGGACGTATTATTCTGAACACCTGAACTCAGTTTCTCCTGGTCACATAAACCCTCTTAGACAAAAGCCTTTTTATTTTTCTCTTCAGAAGTTTAAAACATAAATGTGAAACAAGTTAGACCATCCTCCCCTAGGGAAAAACCCTACTCCCACTTAGGTTAAAGAGATCATAAGTTGGTGGAATGATTCAGCAGGGTGGGTGCAAGGTCAACCAGGGTGTCTTCCACAAGGATCGGTGTTTATGCTAATGAGTAAACAAGAGTTACAACCCAGTTTCATTAAACCTAGGGGTGAAAAGCTTCCCAAGGGCATTTTTTGTTCTCTTTATCCCGGGTATCCCTTCTCGTAAGCCTTTCTCTCGAGCACCTGTTAGAGGGAAGAGGAAGTGTGTTACGAGTTCACCAGAAGCTTCACAGCTATGGAATGAAAATCTTTTTTTTAAATAAATTCCACCAAAATCCTCAGTGACCCCAATGGTTAGTCAGACTTCAAGATCTAGGCTAGATCAGAATCATCCATGCTCCTTATGACACCATTTATATACCACAATCTCATTTCCCTGGAGCTTTTAATCTCCTGTGATGCCACAGTATTGTCCTAATACTCCTTCAGTATTTTCTAGTACTTTTCACTACGTAAGGAACCCTTTTATCCTTTCCAAAGACCTATGGTGGTTCTGAAGTCTCCATCTTTAGGCTTTGATGCAACCTGCTTGGTTTTAATCAACAGTCTTCACATCTTCTGTGAGTCACACCCAGATCGTAACTTCTGTCACAGACTTGATTTGCAATCATATGAAATGTGACATGGCCAAAACCCAATCTTACCTTTTGTCATACTACCAATTCATCATCATGTTCTCCTACTCACTCCAGTCTATAGAGTTATTTTGGACTCCACTCCTGGACCACATACTTTGCCTCAAAATTTGCCACTGCATCCTTTGTATCTCCCAAATCCAGTAATATTTTTCTCATTGTCACTAATAATATGCATTGTCTCTCAGCAGCATTTGTTACACCCTTCTTTTCACTATCACTTCAACCAAGTCCCTTCCATCCACGCCTTTTTCCACTCCTGTCATTTTGAGCATATGACTTTTCTTCTATATCTTTCTTCGTCTCTCCATTTCATCATGTTTGAGAAACCTGTCATCCTACAGACTTCACACCTCCCTACTTTGCTGGCCCCTTTATCTTACTTCTTTCATAGCACCCCCAGTCACTTCACCCTGTAACAAATGCTTGGTATAAACGTTATTTTTCTCCCTGGCCCTTTAAACTTCTTTTTATAATATCCCCCTTTCATGGGGCACTGTAACTAGATGTTTAACCTGCTACCTTATCTTTGATCTCTTGGAAAGGTCCTCTGGATAACACTATAATACAATTATTAATAATAAGGAATTTGGAATTCAAAAAGTCTTGCCAATATTTAAGGACTGCCAAGGTAGTCACCTGAGAAGGGAGAGGTACATAAATTAGGGACTGAAGCCAGTGCACCTGATTGCCATGAAACAAAATAAAATGGACACACAGCAAAACTGTGACTGTTTATTTTCCAAAAGATAGTAAAAAATTCAGGGCTGCCCATTCTTCTTGTCTTTTGCAATGACTAAACCTAAGAGAAAATCCACTTTTAAAGAAAAAAAAAACCCCACTAAAATAGTATCAAAACTTACAGAGAGCAAAAGAGAGACTCTTAAGACACTTACATGTGTCCACCATATGATCCACCATGTAAGGTAGTTTTAACAGGTTCTTAAAAAGCAGTTGAAACTTCTAAATTAGATCAGGGCAGAAAAACTGTCACATTCTCCTCACTGCTTCTGCTGCTGTATTTTATGACCTCCTTGTAAATTCCAGGTGATGCTTAGAAAACCATTTCACCAAGATTCTACTCAGTAATCCACAGTAGAAGGACAGTGCTAGATATTCAGAGTAAGGTTTGAGAATTCTGATCGAAAGCATTAGTGAAACTGGTTGTTATTTTCTGGATGAAGTTAACTAAAGCTTTACATCCAGAACAAGAAAAAATCAAGATACTTAACACTCTTTTGCAACACAGAATCATAGAATAGTTAGGGTTGGAAAGGACCTTAAGATCATCTAATTCCAACCCCCCTGCCATAAGCAGGGACACCTCACACTAAACTATGCCACCCAAGGCTTTGTCCAACCTCGCCTTGAACACTGCCAGGGATGGAGCACTCACAACGTCCTTGGGCAACCCATTCCAGTGCCTCACCACCATCACAGGAAAGAATTTCTTCCTTATATCTGACCACAACTCTTTGCATGCAGCCATCCAGCCAGTTCTTTATCCACCGAGTGCTCCACCTATCAAATTGATGTTTCTCCAATTTAGAGACAAGGATGTCGTGGGGGACAGTGTCGAACGCTCTGCACAAGTCCAGGTAGATGACGTCAACTGCTCTACCCCTGTCCATCAGTTCCATAGCCCCATCATAATCCCAACCTACTACAAAATGTATTGGTACTGTTAAAAATAAAAAAGTAATAGCATTCAGCAGTGCACAGGATATTTCCCAGGCAAATAAAGGCAGTAAGACTCTTCTCCAAGGTGTTATGACCAAGATCAGATATACCAGTACCACTGCCAATAAGAGGCATAAGAAGATAAATAAATGGTAACAGAGAGTAACAGAGAAACCTGTTTGAGATATTTTTCCTATTACTGGCTACAGATCATTCTAATGGTTCCAAACTCTTCAAAATTTAGAGTTGAGAAGGGAGGAGGTAAGGATCTTCAACCTCAGCATCTCACAGTACATCTTCTACTCACAAAATGATCAGCTTTGCAATACTTCTGCCACAGACCTAAGAATTAAAAGCATAAATCATACACTATGTGGCCGAAATTCCAACCTCCCTATGTTTGCTCCTGGGGACTCCAGCACCTTTGGCAAAAACAAACTGTATCCCAATACCTGGAGTTTCTTATTGCTACTTTCATAACTTTGCCCTGAATTACACTTCTCTCTGTTCCAGCATCCATGCCCACATGCAATTTGAGCACCATGTGGAGTCTCAGCCTGAACCCAACCTGCTGGCAGGGCCTTACCTCAGATTTCTGGTTCTGTTACAGCCTCTCCTAGTCTTAGGTTCACATGGCAGAGGCTCCATGCACCATCCAGCAAGCAGCTGTATCTACCATATTGCTTTCTATACCACTCCATGTTCATGCTTATTATTAGAGCCCTTCTCCCACCATATGACCCCTGTTCAATGCTCACCCATCACACATTCGAGCAGCACTGCTAAAGAGAGAGACTGGCAGGTTGTTAGCTGCCCAGAGCTAAATTTGGGAACTGAAACGTATCCTGCAAGCTCAGTCCATTTGTGATAAAGTTTTCCAGGTAAATGTTGTTAGTACGGCTGTACCTGCATGTCTGTCCAGCATCAATACCTTTTTTAACAGTATATCAATACTTCTACTGGAGAAGCTTCCACTAGTTTCCTGAATGAACCGTCCATGCAAAGATGTCTGAACTTGGACTTTGATATGAGTATACACTCACATGTGTGCACATGTAAGATCACTCCCCTGCCATTACTTTTGATACAAGGATACAGATGAGAACTTTCAAGCTTGCATTTTAGCAAAGTCCTCGAAAAAACAGATAGTTGTTTACATAAAGGGGCTGATTTAAGATCACTTCAAGTGGCTTCAAATATTTAGAGACTGCTGCTATGGTTCTCTCCTGGTTAGCAGAATTTATATCTGGAACATTTAAGTCCTTGCTATGTGGCAAAGAACGGATGTACTGCAGTACAAATACAACAGCCTTCCTGCAACACAACAAATTTTTCTCAAGCACTCACCATGTTAAAATTAAAGAAACCCTGTAACAGAAGCAGGAGCACTGATCAGTTTTATGACATCAAACTCCAGGCAAAGATACTTGTTCAGAGCTTTACAATCACTAATAAAACAACTAAACTAGAATTTACACTTTACTGCTCTGCCTCATTGTTCTTTTACAATAGTCAAAAGAAGTACATAATTACTAGCATAAAAATACTCCAGTGTTCATAAGTAATTCCATAAGTGGTATGTTCTGCATCCATGCCGACTTGAACAACACACACAATTTACATATCTGACAACAAAAGGATTAACAGCATGGCCATCTTGGATAAGAATACTTTACTAATTTGTCTCTCCTGCTAGTATTAGCAGTTCATATCCCCTTCTCCACAGTTTTTCAGGCCAAGGAGTATGTTTGTTACCAGAAGAAGCAACGTGAGTAAAACCTGATTTTTAGAAGCCTCTAAAAAAGAGATGGGGAGGCTGACATTTTCAAAATAAGACCTGAAAACTGACTTAGGAATCAGAAGTAGCATTTTTCTCCACTTCGCAAGTGGAAAACATGAAAAGAACATGACTTGCAATAAAAATTACTGAGTTGGCAGCACAACAGTAGAAACACAGAAACTGCCTCACGTCTGCAGCAATTCTCCCATCAAAGGCAGTGCACAGCCCGAAGTCACACAGCTGAAACTTTACACCTTTGATAGCTGCTATTTGCCCAGACTTTCAGAATTGAAATACAACCATCAACATAGTTACAAATTAAATGTGTATTTGCCCAAAATCCAGTAAAATTATAAAAAACAGAACAACCTAGAAACTTTGATGAAGCTCAATGAAAGCAACTTTCATTATCTGTCAGTGCTTCAAGCACTATTTTACTACATTATTACTATTACTATCACATACCACCACCCATACAAAAACATCCACGTAGATTCGTACTAAAGCTTCACCTCAAATCGATACATCTCTTCCAACAGTAGCCCATGAAGTGTTTTTACACGCTTTCCATAACCAAAGTATTTTTACACTCTTTCCATAACCAAAGACCAAATACAGAGCAATATTTCAATGGTATGTTCTACCTCAGCCCCAGCAGTCCAGTCTTTGAGACCTGGACAGCCAGAGGTCACTTCTGCATGGTGGTCTTCTGACATGAATGTGTCTAAATGTTCCCTGAACCTGTTCGCATTTTTAGCATCCATGGTTTCTATAACAGCAACTTCCACAATTCAGCCTATGCTCTCAGAGACATGAAAGAATCCTACTAGACTTCTGAACCATTACTTCCCTGAATACCTGTGCTGACTAAAGATGTCATATTAACATGTGTACATATTATCAGACCTACTGGTCCACAGTTTCCCAATTACTCTTTGAACAATTTTAAAAGAACTAAGGTATAAATCCTAATTTCCATTTCTGCAGTATTGTACTAGTTGGTGTGTAAACACACTGCTTAATTCAGTCTTTCATCAACCTCATATTTCAGTTTGGGGATTTTCAGAAAAGTTCAATTTCTCCTTCACCATTATCCTTCTGCCATTATTAATTTACTCTTTCCTCCTCCAAAAACCTTGTTCTAAGCATGACTTATTCTACTTCTTTGTCAGATCCCTTCCTTTCAATGAAAGGTTACAGTGTAGTAACCTCCTCAATAGTGAACACTGCAGTTCAGATAGCTTTTTCCTCATGAACTTACCTTCCCTGTTCACATTATTACAATCAAAAAAAATCTTTTTTTTTCACCAGTGCTATTACTGTTTCAAAAGTGATTTGGAGGTTGCTATCCTTTCTATCTTGTGTCTACAGCATTCTGAAGGGGGTTTTCTATTGTTTACTTAAGAATTTGTATTAACTTTTTTAATAACAAATATTTTTTTATTATTATTTATAGAAACATGCCCAGTAGATGTTTAGTTCCTGACTAATAACACCAGTTTACTTACTGAGGGCAGCCCTGAAGAGAAACACTTAAGGGTGTTGGCTGTTAAGAAGCTCAACATGAGCTGGCAGTGTGTGCCTACAGTCCAGAAAGCCAACCTTATGTTGAATTGCAACAGAAGAAGCATGACCAGTAGGTCAAGGGAGCTGATTCTCCCCCTCTATTCCACTCTGGTAAGGCTCCACTTGGAGTACTGTGTTCAGCTCTGGGCCCCAGGACAAGAGGGACATGGACCTGTTGGGGTGAGTCCAGAGGAAGCCATGAAGATGACCAGAGGGCTGGAGCCCATAAAGACAGAGAGAGAGTTGGTCTTGTCCAGCCTGGAGAAGAGAAGGCTCTGGAGAGAGCTTACAGCAGCTTTTGGTACCTAAAGGGGGTCTACAAGAAAGCTGGAGAGGGACTTTTTCCTCAGTGGTATGTAGTGATAGGACAAGGGAGCTTTAAATGGCTTTAAGATGAAAGAGCTCATTTATATTAGATATTGGGAAAAAATTCTTTAGTGTGAGGGTGATGAGACACTGGAGCAGGCTGCCCTGAGGAGCTGTGGCTGCCCCATGCCTGGAAGTGTTCAAGGCCAGGCTGGATGGGGCTTTTAGCAACCTCATCCAGTTGAAGGTGTCTTTGCCCATGGCACAGGATTGGAACTAGATGATGCTTTAAGTTCTTTACAACCCAAACTATTTTATGATTCTATGGTTATTATTTACCACCTCCTTTATACTGTTGCATTGTATTGCTAGTGGAAGCTAACAGGCAAGCAAAATCAGTTCAGCAACTATGTTCAGATACTGCTTTGAAAAAAGGAGCTGCTTTTTTTTATTGTATGTTAGTAGAACCTTAGTTTTAAGAGCTTTACCCATACTTGTCTGCACGGCTGTTCAAACAGCTTGAAAAATGAAAACACTCTCTGTGACAAAAAAAGAGTAAGCCCCACTCAAGCCCAGTTGAATCTCTTCTCAGCAGAATAGCAACTGACTCATAATTCAGCTCTTCCTGATGAAAGATCAGACTTCACAGCACAGAACAGGTAACTGTGGGAAAAGCTGAAGGGACACATACAAATGATTCTCAGCTGGGGCTGAGAGGAGGAGAAATCTATCTTCACCTGCAAGCATCAAATAGCTGTTGAACTTCTAAGTGCAATTACTGAAAGGCTAAAGAAAAAAACAAAATATTATTTTCATAATGACTGTAGAGTAGGCCATGAACATTCAGAAAAGAACAGGAAATGATGAGACAACCTAGAAAGAAGAAAAATCAGTATTTTGATTTATGTGCTTTTAACACTGTTCTTTTGATTGTTCTGAAAATGACAGTATTCTGAGAAGAAAGCTGGATAAAAAATAGTTGTTATATCACTCTGGTTTTGTCAGTCATTGCTATTTGTAATGGATATCACTTCTTCCTGGTTTTAATTTGCATGTTAATATATATTTTGTGTTCATACGGGACACTTAAAGACAACACAAACTCACAGGAGTTATAAATATGCAATCTCACTTGTCACATCTATAACACTGACCGTGTGTGTTTGTAGAAATGGGAAAAAAAAAATATACATACACCCACAAGTCTCCAGGCTTCACTTATCACTGCATATTGGAGCCGATTCAGAGCAAACCCTTCAATTTCTCTGTTCAGTTTGACAGGAGATTGACCAATCTTCTTCATCAGGGCATATGTTCTCTCTGTAGTAGAAGGATCTGTTTCTGGATGAGGAACAATTTCAACCAACGGCACATGATAAGGCGGATTTACCTCAAGAAAAATCACAAAAGAAGAATGTCAACTATCAACAAATTAACAGAAAGCTAATAAAAAGCACTTTTATAGCTTGCTACTAGCATGGATTTTTCCATTGAACGCAGTTAGCCTTATCTTCAGGCCCTGAAAGACTTCACCAATCCAATAAAAGCTGGTGTAGTAATTTAAATTAATAATAATAATAATAAAAAATATCTTGCATTAAATCTAACTCTGTTTAACGCCAGCAAAGCTCATGGAGCTACACTCAAGATGACATCACTCTAACAGTGTTAGAAGATTTTATATGTGAGTTAAGACAACTCATGTTTTTTCATGTTATTTCAGGCTGTTTGTTGTTTTAAGACATATGGTCACCACCTACCTTTCCAGATGAAGCAAGGCATTTCCTTTCAGATATTCAGGATATAATAAAGTTATTGCTGCTGAACACCACGTGTAAGATGCAATACTTAATATATAAGCTGTTACTAGCCCAAGCCTGTAAATATATGCTAAACAGATATTACATAAACCCCCATACTTTGAAAAAGTTACAGGTTATCTTCAAACACTGTACTACATTTTTCCCTAAATGTAATTTCTCATCAGGTCAAGACTTTCGTGTAATGCACTTTTGAAGTAATAAACAAAAAATTCTAAAGAATATACCAGAAACAGCTAAGAGTTCTCAGCTCATAGTGTCACACAGAGTAACACTGCCTGCATGCTCTTTGCAAAAGCAGCAGTCCTTCATCCATATTTTTAAGGTGTTAAACTCAGCTCTTGGTCTAGTTTTCATGCAATAAAAGGAGCTAATATACCATATATTGCTACCATAAACAACCCTGACATTTAAAGGATGGTAATTAAGTATGGATTCTTTCACCACGCTTTCATATAGTTAACTGCTCTTAACTGTGATCATGTAAATGCACGTACAGGATTTAGTCACAGCAACGAGCAAGCAGTCTTTTCTCTCTGGTGTTCTTTCATTTCAGTACATACATGGTTCACTTTACTGTAGAGTCTGACCAACGTATAACCTGATGTAGGTTACATTTGCTCTAACTACTGATGTAACATACTTCATTCCCTTTAAAGTGCCTTGTGTTCCAACATAATCTTTCTCACATCAGACTTCTTGACAGTGCCACCACCAAATCTGAGAATGGCATGATGGACATCACTGCAGGTGTGGTGCCAGGCAATTCAGCGAGACCCAAAATACTGCAAGCACCAAGACATTCTCATAAGCCTTTTCTAACTCTTAAGTATATCACAGGTTCCAATCAGGACCAGGACAAGTTAATTATTGAAAGAGACTGAGGTTATTATAAATTTCTTGCAAGATTAGTGTTGACAGTGATCTTATTGAAATATTCTATTTCATGAACTTGGCACAGGGAATATATGGGTGTGTTCTTGAACACACTGAGGAGACTCTGGAAGACAATCTTTTAGGAGTTCAGTAGCAGATGTTGGTAAAAACTAGGAGTTGTAAAATGTGGGTGAAATTGGGGATGTGGGAAGGTTTCTAAAGCTGAGAAGCTTTTCTTCAGGGGGCAGAAAAGCTTACCTCACTTAGAGTAACAAAATGAAAGCTAAGAAAGGATATGACAAAGTAAATGCAGAGAAAGAATTAAGCCACACAAAATCTGACAATAAACATAAAATTATTTAACTGACCATTATTAGGACTGGAACAAAAAATAGAAGACACAAACAACTTTGAGCAGAAGTAGTGCAGCTAAAAAGAAATAATCTAACAGATACAGCTTAATACATTTTTAAGGTGATTTGATTAAATGGTTTCCTGTACAGCAAGGGACTTCCCTCAGTGACACACAGTCTCATCCAGCTCCATATTACTAGTTGCGTGACCTACCAGGCACACACTGTACATGAGAAACAAACCTCTCTGCAGAAGGCCTCTACTGTTACACTGCCTGAAAGTGCCTGAAGAGAACAGCTGTACCTACAAGTATTCTGTGCATTTCTTTCTGACAGCTGTGCTATGGGTTTCATTTATTTTTTCTAATTTCTGAACTTACTGCTATATTAAGCAAAGGGATGAGTTCCCTCTGCCTTTTGATCATTTAATTTAATCTCTCCTCAACATGCTCACCTGTGCTACAGGTTTTACAACTTCAGCTTTTAATTTTTCTGGTAAATAAAATTCCATTCTTCTTGTTTTTAGTGTCTTCCAGAGCTGCTTGCTTCCTATGGCCACTACTCTCCTACTGTAATGTTCAAGATGTTAGTAAGGCCATGGTTAAAAGAAAAAACACCAAAAGCCAACAATTACTACAAGCATGTTTCCTGACATAACAGAAGCAGAAAGGCCCCTGAAAGAGTACACTGCCCTTTGATTGAAGCTAAGATTACTAAGAAAATAGTCTCAGTTGGATTGCAAAGCAATTTTAGACCAATTACACATTTTAACGTACTATGACTCTCTGCTTCAGAAAAATACATATACCCTTACAACAACAACCTAGAAAATGTTTACGCAGGGACTCGCTACATTTCCACATCCAATACAACCTGGTTTCAGAAGCGGCTACTATAAAGATTGCAGCTCAAAGTAAACCAGTACAGACCAACCTGGGAAAACAGTAAGAAAGAGTAAGAAACTCAAAGACTGACAGACAGTAGGCAGAAGCCCAGGAATGGGTTAAAAAAAAATCATAGCTGTAGTTACTTAATACAGAAATCTCTAGGAGACATTATCTCTTCTGCTGCACTACAGAAAGTTAAAACTCTGGAAATATGAGATAAGGAATTACTGAATTTTAGACTGGAGAAAGGTTAAACCTAAGTACAGGTACATACTTTCACATTTGATTTTTTTAATTTTATTATTATTATTAAAATGGGTTGAAAACTAATTATACAGAAAGCAACCATCCTTTTGTTCCTTTTGCTTCCCAGTTACCTCAAGGCACATAGGTGGTGGTGGAAAGGTGTCAGAAAGGGACTGACCAAATGCTTTGACACTGCAGCATTAGGCTACAGGTAGCTGTAGAGACATTACAGTAAAGTAGCATTGTAATTTTATATTCACACTGCTACTCTTCAGCATGGCCCCGGCACTGACATTTACTTTACACCCTGAAGGATACCTTGGACACACAACATGTAGTTACCATATTGCAGACAGCAGAGCACTACCTTTCTCCAGATACTGCCAGCCTTCATAACAACAGCCCTCTTAAGTGATCTGTCAAACACCAGGCTAACATTAGGCCAACAAATTTATTAGCTATTGAGTAGTGGAAAACAGAAACAGTAAGAATCCCAGTGACCAAGACAAAATGCTTTTGCATGTGGGGAAGACACCTGATAAAACTGCTGTCTGGCAGCCCCATGTAGACCTCTGCAAAGACTCACAAGTGCCCTTCAGCACTTTGAGGTTCTGCTGCCACCTCTAGTCATGCCAATTCTGCATCGGTGCCTTGGCCAAGCTGGTCACAAAACATGCAAATTCAGCTCCAAGTACAATTTGCTCCACTTCATGCACTTGCTTTTCGTTTTCTGTTATACTGCTTTTGCACCAGAAGTCTGAAGAAACCAGAGTCAAAAGATTCCATCTTCTGTTGACATTACCTAACAAGCACATGCAGCTCACTGTCTGGGCCTTCACTGTTCCCCAACAGCAGTTGAAAAAGGATACCAGAAAAGACTAATGATGCCATAAAAATAAAGAAATTTACAGGTTTGCTTCAAAACACAGAATTCCTAAATTTTGGGAGCCAGTTATTGGAGTAACACACTGTCCTGGGTTCAGCAGCTGCAGTCAGTTTTTCTTCTCTTTAGTAGCTGGTGTTTTGACTT